>JAAGNO010027826.1:0-10749 GCA_033439905.1 Ceryle rudis
AAATAGGGATGTTCCATGAGTAACCCCTGAGGGGGTTTGTTGGGAATTTAAACAAATCTTAAAGGCTTTCGTCACCCTGTGTGAAATAAAAAAAGATTTATAAAAAAAAAAAAAAAAACAAAATAGAAAAAGGTCCTAATAAAAAAAAAAAAAAAAAAATGCACATAATGACTAAACAGTGTGCTTCATTCTGTATGAAGAGGAAATGGGATGCTTTCAATATTGTTATATTATTGTATATTGTGGCCAGCAGATCAAGAGAGGTGGTTCTGCAACTGTATTCTGCTCTGATGAGACTTCACCTGGAGTGCCGTGTCCAGCTCTGGAGCCCCCAATACTAGATGAACATGGACCTGATGGAGTGGGTCCAGAGGAGGGCCACAAGAATGATCATAGGGCTGGAACTCTCCTACCAGGACAGGCTTAAGGGAGCTGGGGTTGTTCAGCCCATAGAAGGCTCCTAGAAGACCTTGTAGCAGCCTTCAAGTACCAGGAGGGGGACCACAAGAAAGCTGTGGAGGGACTGTTTACAAGCACATGTAGCACTAGGACAAGAGGCAATGGTTTTAAACTAGAGAAGGGTAGATTTAGATTGGACGTTAGGAAGAAGTTCTTTACTGTAAGGGTGGTGGAACACTGGAACAGGTTGCCCAGGAAGGAGGTGGAGACCCCATCCCTGACATTCAAGGTCAGGCTGGATGAGGCTCTGAGCAACCTGATCTGGGTGAGGATGTCCCTGCTCACTGCAGCATGGTTGGACTAGATGACCTTTAGAGGTCCCTTCCAACCCAAGGAATTCTATGATGATACTATGATTACACTATTAATAGAAGAAATGGCCTAGTTATCTTACAACATTTTATCTTATAACTCACGAAAAACACTGTCTTTATAGAATTGTGTAAACCCCAATTGTGGTGGGATAGAAAATCAACAAAACAGCAGAATATCTGTGAAAGTGTTCGGTTTATGTGTCTGTACTGGAAGTTTTAACTGTGATGGGCAATTACACTGGACAGCTGGGACATCTGAAACTTGATGGAGGTTAAGTTTGTACTGACACCATCTTCCCTTGATTTCCCTGAAGAGTCTGACTAATCCTTGTGTGCAGAACAACAAGAGTATCAGTGGGTCCTTTCTGTAAATGAAAGTGTCTTCTGCACATCCAAAGGAATGGAAGTGTCTTTCACGCACTGTGGTTGCAATGTCAGTGGAAGTGTCTGATTCAATTCCAAATGCTACTGTGGAATTGACAGCTTAATGGTGAGATTGATATGGTGACAGTTCTGTCACCTCCCTCCAAACAGCTCCAGCAGCAGAATATCAGTGGACTTGGCCAGGGAAGAAATACAAGCATTTAAAAGAATAAACACATTAAAAAAAGAACGAAAAATGTTACAACACTGTGTAAAGAAGATGGATAAATCTGCCACGGAAAGACACTAGGTTAGCGTTCGTTTTGCAAAGGCAATACAGATGCTGTGGCCTTATTTCTGAGTGGAATAATTTATTTTGTGATTTGTAGTACAAAAAACCAAAGCACCAACATAAAACTAGGTCTCTTCTCACTGTGACATCCTTTTAAGAAAAAAAAAAGACAATAAAGGAGTGTAAAAATAAGAATATTTTATTTCCCTTTTAATCAAAGTAAAGTGTTTTCCTCCCTGATAGAATCTGATCAAACAGGAAATATATGTCAGAATATGAAAGTATGAGATGTGGAAACCTTTCAGAAAGGTAAGGTGATTTTTCAAAGTTAATGTTCCATAAGGGTGGCATTCACATTGCATACCTTGGGCACCCAACTATAAATACACATACAGTCCTCATCTTACTACAGAGTCAGTCGAATATCAGACCAGGAGCTTATAAGATGTTCATAGCCACGCACTGGAGGGGTCCAGACTGGGTGATCACCAGAGATCTTTTAAAGCCTAGATAATTTTGCAATTCTAATTGTTTACAAATTCATTCCATTTATGCTTCTCTCTTGTGAGTATAGTATATATGGCAAGGAGCAATTGAAGACAAAGGCCATCAAAAACTGAAGCACATCTGTAGATGAAAATGGTGAGTATATCAAGAGCTCTCGAATACACAGGCCTTTGAGGCCAGAGCTGGATGCAGATACAAAATACTCTATTAAACACATGGCTCTTAGCTGGAGCACAAAGGCTTTTCCATCTATTTACATTTCCATAATAGCTCACTGCAATAAATCCCTGGTAATTATAAATTAACCTTGACAATTAAGCATATCACGCTAGACTGCTGATGCACTGACATCAATATCATACTCATCAATATGACTTTTCCTAACTTCTATATTATCTATAAATCAAGCTGGGAATATTCACAGGTGTTGGATACAAGGTTTACTGTCTAGAGCTGTTCCTGGCATGCTTTGGCTGGGGCCAGCTATGTTCTTCTGACCAGGGCCTGGACATAACTGGGGAGATATCACAGAGGAAACCATTCCCAATTCTCAAGGGAATGGGTTTGTGTTACTTGTACCTATTCCTTTGGGGACCGTTTTCCAGCAGGAAGCATCAAGAGCTATGAGATACATCCTGAGCCACCTGCCACGATGCTTCAGTGGGTGGGCATGTGTTGGGGGGGTGGCAGATCTGCAAGCAAAACTGTGTGCTGGTGTCCTCAGACCAGGGAACAGCCTTGATTTGACCAGGGAACATTTTTGATTTACTAACATTGTCATTGCCTCTATTTTCTCATTCCCCTTGCCGGGTAAAGCTGCTCCAGCCACGCTTACCAGATCTTTCAATATCTGCAATTTGCTGTATTTGACTAGGTAAGCTTTAAAGACAGCAGCACTTTTAGATTCATCTTATATATGGACATATGCTTTAGGAAGGGGGAAGTGTTTCCTGGTACCGACTGTGGGGTGGTCTTATTATGATTTATCTCAGCTATGGACAGAGCTGTACAATATGTACATAACAGATGTCTGCACTTGATCAAACAATATTTCTATTTTCTGCTGTCTTACATACTTTTGTGGGCAAATCTTCAGCTTCTAGTAATAGAAATTAAGAGACAACAACAATGAGCATTCCCATGCTTCCAGTTTCATAGTAAACAACATGGCTATCCATTCCAAGCCCTTATAATTGCCAACATTTTTTAAACAACCCAATTTTTCTTGCCCAGAAAAAGGCAAAGATTATTTTTTAATACAAAATGCTTCAATGCTGTTGTGAAAACTTCTTCTCTCAAAAAGAACTTGTTTCAACACGTTTTTAGTGAGCTTTACTTAGAATTTAATAATTTTATTTCAATTCCTATTGTAGGAAGAGTTTGGTTTGACAGTAGAAAATCATGCTCTGTGTCTATGTTCCACATCTAAGTGAGTATTCTTGTGAGTTTTTCATGGAAGATACTTAACAAACAAATTCTGAATTACCTTAATTATTTAGTAAAAAAAATTGCAAGTGCAGCTTTTTAATATATCATATACTTCTTATCTTTGAAAATGCACTCAATCATTCTCTGACATCACCTACAAGTCTAAAGCCATAGATTGCTGTGATATTTTTCCTCATGAAATTATACAGTATCCATTCTCTGTGTGCTAGTCAAACTAGTATATTAAAAAACTTTTCATGGAAAATACACAACTCTTCTACATAACTTGTTTCAGATTAAGCAGAAAAAAAAGTAATAGAGGTTAACTTACCTACACAAGCCACCAAGTCTGCCTTTAAGCCAGCTTTCTCCATTTCCCAACGAGAGATTGTGCTGCTGGTGAGGAGACATGAAATAACACAGAAGAACTGCCTGAGTTACTGGCACATATAAAAGGGGAGGCTTTACCCTGCGTACAGTCTGAGATGATAAAGACATTTGGCAGCAAAACAACACCAGGAAGCCTCAATGTACAAAAAAGATAGCAATTTTAGACTGGAATACGAGGACTGGAAAAAGTATTAATGGAGCAAGAGTGAAATGTGTGGCTATATTTAAAAAAACAAAACCAAATCACATACACACAAAAAAACCCACACAAAAACAAACAAACAAAAGAAAAACAACAAACAAAACCAAACCAAAACAAAAGAAACAAATAAAACCAAAATGCCAAAACGTAACAGTGGTCAAACACATACTTAATAAAGGTTAATAGTAATGAACCCATAAAGACGATTTAATGCACAAGCATAGCAAAGTTCCATGGACTTTGGATCGGACCACTATTATATAAGATCTTGTCTGATTGCTGGAAACATGCCTTGGAAAAGACAGAGCCTTTTCTCATTCTCTATCAACTGCATGAAGCCACAGTTTCAGGAACAGTTCAAGCTGGAGATGCTACCAAAGGAAGCAGTCCCACTCTTATCTGCCCTGTGCTGCTGTCCTTCCACTGGCACAAGTATTTGTGTTAACATGAGATGTACCAGACCAGGGAAATAATTGTCTTCCATTTGCCCCCAAAAAGACGACTTTTAACCCCCACTAATTCTCTGATCTATTTCCCAGCAGTCACAAAAACACCTGTGTCAGTGGTATATGGTGGTAAAATGAGCACTCAGTGATGTGGAAAAAGGAGAGGTGCGTTTATTCTTGGCAGCTAATGTCCATCTAAAGTGTTCAGAAACACTTGGAGAGTGCACTGGCCTGGTTTAGAGCAGATTCTCTGCTGCACATAACACTGAATTTTGTTGCCCAAAGTCCATATGCGGGGTGGGGATAAGGGGCAAAATCTCAACTGCAACACACTGAAGACCTTCCTTTCCCTGTGCTGGCAGCTGCAGACATATGCCACCTTGTCCCTTGGTGACCATGACTTCACTGTCCTTCAGTGTCATGATAACATCCAGTCTGCTTTTCCTTACACATAAAAAGTGGTTGAGTCCTGCCATTTTCTTAGGCTTAGCTATTGCTTTGTGCAAGTGCCTGCTTTGCCCATGGCAGTAGAAAGGCAAACTGATGGTATGCATTTCTAACATGGCTAATAGAAAGTTTACCTACTTCTTGCTCTTCATCCTAACTCACATTTCTGTATTTACTGCTGCACTGCCATTGTATAAAGCTGAGTGAGCACTGCAGACTCCTTGCCAAAATAAACCACTACAGATGAGATGATAAGGAGTTAAAGGGAGCTGGATAAGGAAGGTTCCAAGGGTTTCTCTCTTTGCTGTGGTCATTAGGTAGACATTTTTGAATTTGGTTTTAATTTTTTTTTCTTTGTTCATTCTTTCTCCCAACCTCAACTTTGATTTCACTCTACCTCTTACAGTTCATCATTGATCCCTGCATTATTTGCCTGTACATAGCCTAAAAATGCTCATTTTTCTCTGACAATGAAACACTCCCAGATATCCTCCTTGGCTTTGCCTATGAAGCCAATGAAATACTTGATTTGGATCAAAGCTGCAGGATGTCTTCAAGGTATTCCTCTTCTCCTTACATCTTTAATTAATACTAATATACTAAGACAAAGATTTGCTCATTAGACATCTGAGACTGGAACTCCTCAAATGTTGATGCACCAAGCGACACCAGGAGGTGGCACAGATGAAAGAGCTGCAGAGGGAGGGCATGTGCTTTTGTTTTGTGCAACAGAGTCAAAACTCAGCATCATTATGCATTTTGGCCTTTTAAATAAGAACACAAACAATTTGATAATAGAAAAGTGCCCAGCTTTATCCACCTTCCTAAAGTGATTTGCCTCTGAGGATTTCAACCCCAAACTCCCTAAACTACTTATTGCCACTGGGTAGAAGATTAATCTAGGACAAGCAAAGCAGTTACTGACCCCAGCCACATATTTTTCCTCCTCTGTCTACAGAGGTAACATTTACTACAGCTGGAATAGCTGCATTGGAGATATTTTGACATCTTATCTGCACTATCTCATGACTCTACAACTCTATAGAGCTTTACAGGACTGTGAAAAGGGAAAGCTTAGGTATAGGAGGCTGCTATCAGCTCTCTCTGCTGAGGTGGACCTCTTAGAGTGGAGCAGGGAGAGGACTGAGGATGAGTGGGTGGGTCCAGGGTGTACACAGGGACAGAAGCATTCACTTGGATAGATCTGAGGATACTGAATTGCCTTTGTCCTGCTGGGCACATTCTATTGCCTATATTATCTGCTCTCATCCCATAGACTCACTCACACCACGTCTCTGTGCCTTGCACAACTCCACACCAAATCTCTGGTTTGTGAGCTATTTCCATTGAGTACAGAGAACAGAAGGAAACTAAGGAACAGAAAGTAGGAAAAACTAAGAGCTACAGATCCTGAATATCAAAACCCCCACTACTCTGTAGTAAATAAGACTCTGTAGTATAAGACTCCCTGGTGCCAATGAAATCAGAGAAACAGAAAGGAGAGAAGGAGCTACAGCCAAATATTACAGCTCTGTAGTACTACTACTCCGTATATGCTTTAAGCATATATTCTTTGAAAATACATGTATTTTGAGACTTTAAAATAAATGACAGAACCTTCTTTTTCAACATCTGAACAGATAGTTTTTCTTGAAATTTGTTCTCTTTTTTAAGGTATCTGAAATTGTGTGACTGAAATACATGGAAAAACTTGGCCTAGAATATTTAAAATAACTTCCATAATTAATAACATGAGGATTTGGAAACTGAATAAAGAAGACAAAGCAGACATACAACAAACACACAACATGCATCTTGTGTTACTGTGTCTGTGAGTTCATAACAATGAATCTTAAGGAGTGTGCAAGAAGGATTTACCTGTCCACCTTCTCACAGTGAGAGAAAGGACAAGGCTAGCATACTGATTTCTGCTTCTCAATTTGGACTACAACAATTTATGTCTTATATATAAAGCAAAAATTTCTGAAGCGATTACAGAGCTTATTCACTGGGAGGTCTTCAGAATCCCTTCAAATGTAGCTTTCCATAAAATATTCTTGGAGTTATCTAACACTGGTTTTAACAGAATTGAAAACCAACTTAATCAGTTAGAAAAGTATATGAAATTTAGTCTTGAAAAATATAAGTAATTTAGGCAACATCTAGCACACCTATAATCCTTTCTCCTATGCTAAGGAAATGTGAATGAAGCTAAGATAGTCTCATATTTATAGCACTATTGCCTCAACAATACTGCATTAAAAGAGACAGTTAAATGAACCTACCTGCAGAACTGCAGCATGTGGGGACTCATGCATAGAATAGCATATGGGAATCTGAGATGCAGTGGTAAATACTAGGCCCATATCTAAAGAATAAAGAGCTAACGAATATCCCTTTCTCATTGCACTACTGAGATAACAGAAATGGAATATTTAACACCTTGATGTTTTTAATTTCTCCCAAACCTTCCCCCTTCTACTGACTGGATGCCTGCTAGAGTCACAGTCTGCTCATCTTATTAACTGAAATAACTGATGTAATTTAGTGAATCAAGATAATTTCCTGTAGATTATGTGTTTCTTTGGAGATTTCTTGTTTTAAGTATTGATTACTCCCAACCCTCTTTAATTCATAAAGCCTGGCCAGAGCTCAGCACAAGGGGAAAAGGTCTGCCAATAATGGTCAAAGACAAGACATTTATTTGCTAGACCATAAGCCTTTACCAAAAAAAGCAGACAGAAATTAGCACTTTTTTTTTTTTTTTTTTTTTTTTTTTCTTTTTTACCTTGCAGTTCCCTCTGGAATTTGCAATTTTCTGACTGGTTTCTCCTTTATATGCATACCTTCCCTCTTGTTAGCTTAGAGATTGAACTAGTAATTACCCAGCCCTACTAATGTACTCCTACCTTCAAAAAGGCAGAATCTGAACATTCGTTGTGAGACTACTGCTTAAACTTATATTGGAATATAGTTATAAAAGCAGCATCTTTTCTTGTAATGTCATAGCTGCCAGTACTGGAACATAAGTTAAATGGATTCTGTGACACGGAGATGTAAAGATATATGAAATTACTTAGATCAGCAGAAAGATTTTTCTTTTTATATGATGTTCCATTACTCTAGATTTAATCCAGACAAGCTTTTTGAGCTCAACACTGAATTCAGAGGTAAGGGCTATATGAGTGCCTATGTGTATATATACATTTGTTCACATTCATTAATTTATTCAGGCATATTCACTTTAACATCTACTAGAGGAAAATTATTATTCTCTAAATCTGAATTTGTTCTCAACTTCTTTATCCCATGTCTTGTTTTTGTACTCTTCCACTGCAAAAAAAAAAATAAAAATCCTTTTTATTATTTTTTTCCAGCTCCCTGCAGGATATTAACAATATTCTCCAAGTTTGGTGTCTCAAATGTTTGAAGATTGCTTAAGACTGAATAGACTGATCTTCCAACCTAAATAACCTTCCTTTAGTTTAACTTTTCTTTCCATTATAGCTTTGCTAGCTAAAAGAAGTAGTTATTAATAAAAGCACTCAAAATTACCCATGCAAGCATTAATAATATATCACTTGTCACTCAGTTTTACAGTTCTCCAAAACTCTTAAGCAATTTTAGTTTAAACTGAAATCATGTAAAACAGTAACAAGATTAAACTTCTATGCAACTGTCTGGCTTTGGTCAGTGTTTTAAATTATTCAACTTGGTTTTCTTTACTGCCTGCATTTCAGTACCACTCTCTTAGGCAGATCAGACAGAGCAGCAAGTTCTGTGCTCATCTTTCAGTTCCATCAGCTAGCTTTGATCTAACTATGTCTTACAGAGTATTTTCCAGATGGCAAATATGATTATCTGAGTCAGATGAGTATTCAAAAAACAAAACAAAACAAAACTTTGTGATATATGCCCTGATGTACCTGGTATGCCTGTCTCCTATATAAAAGAGTAAAACAGAAGGCAAATTTGAGTAAATGCAGATCTTCATTTGCTGGATCATGAAACAGTCTCACCTTTTTTGATGCATCTTATTTTTGCCAAGAGAATGTTGTAAAGATAAATGTTTCTGTAAACACAGGCTTTGCCAGGCTTCTCACTGTACACATCCTCAAGTCCTTATATGCTGGTTCAGGCTATAATTTTAATCTAATGTTTCCAGGAAAAAAGAGATATGTGCTAAAAATATAAAATGATATATTACTTAATAAGACTAAAAATGGAATGATGCTAGAATAGAAATACATCTATTTGATTAAAAAGATTACTTTCAAGATTGGTAGAGGTTAGGTTTCCCAAAGATTAGTAAGTCAAAGAGTCAAACTTCCTTAAAAGGTACAAACTAGTCTGAGAAACACTCTTTCTGTTTAGTTTCATCAGAAAACATTTGATTTTGGTTTTAACCAATGTAAATGCAAATTTGAGACTAAGGAATGGATATTTCCTAACCTTGTCCATAATGTCCCAATCTACTGTAGATAGATTTGGGTTATCTAGACATATTATTTGTGATAATTGTTACCTTTTACTTAAATTTCATACATTTATCTTAAATTTAGTATTGTCTTTCTCACTGTCTATGCTATTAATTGAACTGATTTTTATTGCCTTTTTAGTAGAGTTGTCCATACTAAACATATGACCGTATTTTTAAAGGCTCAGAGCTTAAAGCCCATCAAATGAAGCAAGCTGATACATCAATAGATTATCACCCCTCAGGCAATGTTTATTTAGATTAGTCTGGGGAGAGGAGCTTATTATCTTGTTAAAATGAAGCCTAAATGGGAAATGCTTCACCTGTATGAAAGACTGGGTCAAACAGGCTTCTTAACATGGATCTGTTTTCATAGGACTGACCTCATCTACACCTGGATAGGAAAGTTCTACCATGATGATTGCAAGTGTAAATATAGATAGAGTGTCTCTTGAAGATCTTTCCTTAAAGTTTCAACAGATAAAAAAATTAAATCCTTTCCTTTTTGGAACTTAAAAATACAACTGATTTTTTTGCTGTGTGTTGCTCTATTGTTTCCATTATTTCATTTCAGTCATATGTAAGAGCTAAAAGGTGTATCTAAATGGATATGAAATTGATTAAGGTGATTTAGGATGAAATACGCAATAGAAATGTCAAATATTGCTACAATTCACTTCATTAATGGATGAAACTAGCAAAGATTGTTGCAGTCACCTTCTCATTTAACACATTTGATTATTTTCTTAATTATTTTGAAAAAAAGAGATTAATTACATCACCCTGGCTCAGATGGATATTGCTTAACTCTTTGGTTTGAGTAGAAATCTTACACTGTTCTGAGGACATTGTGTTCTGAGTACATGTGAAACTCCCAGGTGCTATTTTAAAAAAAAAAAAAAAAAAAAAGGAAAAAAAAAAGTAGCTGAAATTCAAAAAGTTCATTATGTTTCCCTACAGTATTAGTTAGAAATTACTCTATCACTCTAATTATGGGTAATTATGCCTCTCTTTTCAAACCAACTGTCATTGATTTGTTTTCAGAAATCTATTGACCTGGACAAGCTGGAGAGGTGGGCCCAGGTGAACTACATGAGGTTCAACAAGAGCAAGTGCAGGGTCCTGCACCTGGGCTGGAACAACCCTCACTATTAATACAGGCTGGGGGAGGAGGTGATAGAGAGCAGCCCTAGAGAGAAGGACTTGGGGGTGCTGGTAGACAAAAAGCTGGACATGAGCAGTCAGTGTGTGCTTGCAGCCCAGAAGGCCAATTACATCCTAGGCTGCATCAAAAGAAGTGTGGCCAGCAGATTGAGAGAGAGGATTCTGCTGCTCTGCTCTGGTGAGACCTCACCTGGAATACTGCATCCAGCTCTGGAGCCTTCAGCACAGGAAGGACATGGACCTGATGGAGCAGGTCCAGA
>JAAGNO010027826.1:35385-46724 GCA_033439905.1 Ceryle rudis
CTGTTACCTAACTGCTAATTTACCAGTGAACCAACTGTACATCCTAGTTTCCTGTATAGTTGTCTCAGCTCATTATTGTAGGCAATGACTGCAAAGAACAGAAAAATAGCTGGCAAATCAAAATTAATTTTTATGAATTATTTTCACACTTCTATATGGGGATAAGTTCTTCCATGCCATTTTATTCTCTAATGTTAAGTGCACAGACAGACTGTATTTTTTCACTTTATAATTAATAGCACATACCTTGACTCTTTCAACTAGGTATTTTTATGAAGTGATGATTTCTCTGTTTTTCTTCATTATTTTTCATTCTTTGAGAAATAGCATTTATGAGTTGAATAGGACCTGTGGCTTTTCACAAATTTGTTTGAAGCAACTGTCTGTGTTACACATTTGGTCTTTGTGAATGTTCATCTGAAAAAGTAATATGATATCTATTATTTTACTGAATAACCTGACAGTTACAAACAATGGTGCCAGAAGCAATCATTAGGACACTTGGTCTCTCATAAATAGCATGGAGATGCATAAAAAGTAGTAAGATTAGCAGATTAAGAAAATTTAAGGATAGTAAGTCTTTTTACCATCCTTCTGCCATACCCATTTATCTACAGATGTTCTCTTCACATTTAGAATAGTTGATTTGCTTGTGACTGAAAGAAAAAAATGTAGATTTGGTTCATTAATCTTTTAATCATCTTGTCACACTGTTGAGATGACACTTTCATCCTATACTGATGTGTGCATTTGTCTGTTCTGTGGAGTAGTTCCATTGCATCCATAGGAATATTCTTTACCCTCTATAATCTGAGGATATTGTAGGTTTTCTCTCATCTTTTTGTTCTTGCTGGAGATTCTAGAAGTGGTAAAAGCTGTCTCCTGCTCCAGACAAACTTCAGGACAAATACCTTCCTTCTCCCCCTTGAAGATGCAACGGAGTCCCTCTATGTCATAAAGGTTAAAACAAGTACTATTAATGCTCAAAGAAGCAAGGAAATACTCTACCCATTCAGATAAATTAGCAAATTATATAGTATTTATACATGTACAATAGAATGGGTTTGGAAGGGCCCTTTAAAGGTCATTTAATTCAACCCCTCCTGCAATGAGCAGGGACATCTTCAACTAGAACAGAAACCCATCCAGACTGACCTTGCATATTTCCAGGGATGGGACAGCATCTGTTTCTGTGTTTCACCACCTTCACTGTAAAACATTTCTTCTTTATATCTCATCTAAATCTACCCTATTTTAGCTTGAAACCATTACCCCTTGTCCTATCACAATGGGCCCTACTAAATTGTATCACAATGGGCCCTAAATCACTAAATCATATCACAATGGGCCCTACTAAAATATTAGGAAAGTAAACCTCCAACTCTTCAATGAGTTGCTCAACAAGACCCCTTGGGAGGCAGTCCTCAATGATAAAGGAGCAGAGCAGAGCTGGCAATTCTTTAAGGAGTCTTTCCATAGAGCACAAGAGCTCTCAGTAGCCATGTGCAGGGAATCAGGCAAGAAGGGAAGACTGGTATGGCTGAGTCATGAACTGCTGGTTGAACTAAAGAACAAGATGAAAATGCACAAACAGTTGAAACAGGGACGCGTATCCTGGGGGGAATACAGGGGTGCTGCCTGGTTATGTAGGGACAAAGTCAGGAAGGCCAAGGCGTGTCTAGAGCTGAACTTGGCAAGGGATACAAAGAAAACCAAAAAGGGATTCTATAAATCAGAAAAGGAAGGTCAAAGAAGGTGTACCCCCCCGATGATTAACAATGGCAAATTAGTAACAATGGCAAATTAGTAACAATGGACCGAGGAGAAGGCTGAGGTACTCAATAACTTTTTTGCCTCAGTTTTCACTGGCAATTTGTCTCCTCACAGCCCTCAAGTTGGTGGCTCACAGGACAAGGATCAGGTAGACAAAGTCTCTCCCACTGTAAGCATGAATGCACCGTGAGGTGCATCCCAGAGTACTGAAGGAATTGGCTGATGCAGTTGCTGACCCACTCTCCATAGTATTTGAGAAGTCATGGCAGGCAAGTAAAGTCCCTTGCGACTGGAAAAAGTGTAACACTGTGCCCATCTTTGAAAAGGGTAAAAAAGACGACCCTGGGAACTACTGCCCTGTCAGCCTCACCTCTGTGCCTGGGATGATCATGGAACAGATCCTCCTGGAGCATATGCTAAGGCACATGGTGGACAGGGAGGTAATCCTAGGTAGTCAGCATGGATTTGCTAGGGGCAAGTCCTATGATTTGTTCCCATCTTTTCTTATAAACCCCCCTTAAGTATTGAAAGGCTTCAATAAGGTCTCCCTGGAGCCTTCTCTTCTGGATATGTCTTCCTGAACAGTCTTGGTGTTCAAATCTAGTAGGGTCAAAGCCACTGTTTCAGACTTTCAGTAGTCTCAGCAATTGTGATTCCCTTGTTAAATACAAAAATAGCAAAGATCAGTAGGTTCATCATATCTAAAGTCCTTATTAACAATTATCTAAACTGCTGTGAGCCTCTGCTCAGGAAATATCTGTGTGCTGAAAGGAGCTCTTCTGCAGCCTGTGGAATGTGGATTACCTATCTGTATCTACATGTATGTTACTTGTGTATGCTTAAAAACTCTCTTGGAGATGCAGCTAAGTTAACATGCTGTACAAATACTTAGGCAGATAAGGTCCTTGCTAAAATAATCAGTATATTTAAAATACTTAAATTAAATCCACATGGGAACTATCACATGAACTAAAGTAATGGGCCTCCATTAGGTGGAAAGACAGGCTTCCCACCAAACAAGCATTTATGTCTCTTCCAGACTGGTCAACTCTGCTGTAGGTCATCTTGTTCATATGATACATAATAAAAAAACCAAAGAAAGCAAAGAAAAAGAGTGAACAAGACTGATAACAGCCTATTTTTGGATATAATTATGCAACTTTTTGGATCAGAAAATATTGTGTGCTTTTCACTCAATTTTCATAGATAAGTTTTCAGGTTTTTAAGTTTCCCCACACAATAATGAATATCTAAATGATTCAGACACATTGCTTCTTGTCTGGTATGGCTTGAGCAAAACATGATCTGCTGTTCTTTAGACAGGAAAAATGGTCATAGAGGAGGTTTCAAAGATAAGCCACTTTCTCATTTCATTCCTGCTTAGGAATCTTCCTATTTCATCATAAGAATCTTTAAGACTTCAGTATGGAAGATAAATTTTGTTGGTTCACTTCTTATCTTCACCTCTTCACTGGGATATAATACTAGACACTGACATTTCTTAGTTCTGAGGTACATTGTTTGGTTGATAAAAGGAATTTTTGCCCATTATGAGTTAGTGCTTGTCATTTTTAGACAACTAGAGGCAGAGATTGCAGACTTGGGCCTTAGTTGACCTGAGTTCGCATTTTTCTAGCTTAATACTAACTTTCCTGGGCAAGGCATGTGATTAGTCTGTGACTAATCCTGATGTTGTTATTCTGCCTTGAGGTGCCACTATAGTGCTAGCGGAATTGAGGATAAGCTTCATCTTGAGCAGCAGAAGGAAAAGCAGCAATTTGGATTGTGTGCCATTTCCCTCTTTATTCTTAGAATTATTCTGTAGAAGACATCAAAATGCTGCTTGTTCGCTGTATGATTACGTTCTCTGTGGAATTAGTAGCAAATGACATAGCAAGTAAATTATAGATAATGAAGTACATATTCATAGACACTATTTGAAGTGCTAAAGGTTAATTTCTGTGAAAAATAGTGGTATGTTCACTTGAAAATTGATCAGTTATATGCAAATTAAGGAAGAAAACCCCTTTAGTTATGACATCTTTATAAATTAATCAATGTACCTATTCAGTGACAATATATAGTAGATGCCTCATTTGTAGTATCTTCAGGTTGTATATAAATAATGAAAATAGAATCAAAATGTAAAGCTATTTACACTCATCATTTGAACTATTTTGTTTTGTAGTCAACCAGATGCTTCAGAATACAAAAAAGATAAGGAAAATTAAATTGATAAGAGAGGAAAGATCATCTTATGATTGTGGAAATGGACTTGAAGTCAGGAAATTTGCTTTCAATTTCTGACTCTGTCACAGGCTTCCTGTGCAACCTTAGGTAAGCCATGTTTTCTCCATGCCCTGGTTTCTCTACAGTTTAGATGAAAAAGTAGTGTTCTTCCTTATGAACTGTTCTCTCTGGGTTATGTTTGTTTGTTTGTTTTGGGTTTTTTGTTGTTGTTTGTTTGTCTGGGTCTTTTTGTTTGTTTGTTTGGTTGCTTTTTGTTTGGTTGTGGGTTTTTTGTTGTTTTTGTGAGCTACAGTATGTGCAATGTTACCCTGAAAATTGCATTAAATGCTGCATACATTAAATTGTAAGATCTCAACTTTCAGAGGAATGAAGGCTCTTTGGGGAAACAGGTATTTTATGGCTGAATTTGCCTTTTGAACATGGCCCCAAGCCAGCATACACCTTCAAAGTGAGCACACTGTTTTATTGATGCAAGCCTGTGTTAAGCATCCATCTTTGGGAAATTTCCAGGCAGGAAGGTAGGCAACCTCAACTGTCACTCGCTCTTTGTCTAGGTACAAGTAAAACCCCCTCGCAGTGTGGGTTGGCTTGGCACCATGCTAGTTACATCTCTTTGACCAAACCTTTTCCCATGTGCTCTGCAGGGCTTCATAGAAGCTTCCATATAACTGATGTCAAACAGTGTTCCTTCGTCAGCTGTATAGTAATGTGCTACCTACTTGGTGCCATTTTTTTCAGGAACCTCTAGGCACTGGACTAATACAAAGAATACTAAGTGAAATTATGAAACCTCTGATAGAAAAATAACCATTAACAGATAGTATTTTCCTTTTTGGTGCTTACAGAGACATTCATGAAGATTATCTAGCTATGTAATATCACTTCTATCAGCTATTTTGACATCACATGCTAAGTTGATCATAGCCAAATATTTCCCAACAAAAATCAGAGAAAAAAAGTTTAAATGAAAACTATTGCTTTTTTGAATAAATATGAGCAATTGAATTATGTTTTATTACAATTAGTTTATTGTAATGTAGTATATCAGATATGCTTTTTACCTTTAGTTATAGAAGCACTGAAAATAAATAAATAATACTTCTGTGAATTGAATCAGCACTTTGTTATTTTAATATTGTTTCTATTTTTACTTCATATTCTGTATTTTGAAAAAACATTTTATTTTACATATGTCATTTTCTTTAAAAACACGAATAAAGCCCAAATTCTAGAACTGTAAAATGTATTTGAATTGATATATCTTACTACTAAACATATCTGTAGCTATGTGCACAAAGTTTTAGCAGTATATCAGTGTGATTGTGTACACACAGACACAAACACACATACATACATCAACTGTTTCAGTAAATATATGCCTTCATTTCTGTCTTTCACTGCAGGCTGTGTTATTCTCTGTAAACCTGACATTTGTCATATTACATGTGGATATCACCAAACAGGAATTTAAACCAGATACAAATTCACTGGTATCCCGTAACTATGATAAATCAAGTTTATTTTCCATTTTGAACACTTAGCAGGATATTCATTCCTCACAGTGACAGATGTTTTAAAATACACAAAAAAATGACATTTTAAAAATTGTTTCTATTCATTGAATCTCCAAACAATTTGTCGTTTCCCTTCATGGGTTTTACACGTATAGATGTATCTGTACCTGGGCTTGTTATCTATCCTCATTGTTTAGACAGCTGGGGGAAGCATCACTCTAAAGGTGTGATTTATCTCATCTAAAGGCAATATCTATTTGCTATCTATGTTTATATTCATAATGCAGAATTTATTCTCATAATGTAGGATATTACCAAGCATAGATGAGATGGAACTTGATACTTGTAGTGAATGTTTGACATGTTGCTACTTATAATGAATGTTTTAAACCATTTAAACAGTGCATAAACACAATTGGTTATGCACACTTCCCAGACTTGCCTTTCTAAAAAGGCATTATTTCCAAAGTTAATCAAGGTCTAACACTTTTTTTTTTTTTTTTCATGTCAAAGTAATCACTCACTTTTTTCATGTATGCCAACCCAAAAGGAAACAACAAATCAGTTTCAGTTACACCATACTAGCTGGGTAACTTGTATCCTTCACAGTCTTGCTGAAATGTGGCCACTCTTGGTATGGGGACCCAACATCACCACATGTGGCACTGTCCACTGGAAAACAAATATGTCCTCGGCTTTGTCAAATCAGCAATTGCCTTTTGTTTCCTTCATGGAAACATGAAGCAACACTATATTACAGCTGTTTTCCAAGAGATATGGACAGCCATAATAATCAAAAGTTCTCTTTTAAGAGTTCAGAGATCATCACATACCGTAGAGTGGAGAAAATTTACTTGCAGTCCAGATCAACGTATGCATCTGCTATTTAAATGTACTTGGTTTATAGCAGAAACTTTCATGAGTCTGGTTCAAGGATCATCCCCTTAATAATTTTTTCCTTCTTACTTTTTTTTTCTTACCTCCAGCCTTCAAGTGAATGGATTGTTAAGCACTTATTACAATTTAAATACTATTTAAACAGCCTTGTTACATTTAACTAGAGGTTTTCATAGATACATAGATTATCTTAAGGCAAAAAGAGTCATTACATCATCTGGTTTAACTTGAATAATGCAGACTGTAGAACCACATCAGTTTCTCTTGCAATAAGCTCGGTAAACTTTGATTGACTATAGCTGATCGCCTACAGATGCATTTAGTCTTAATTTGATAATACAAAAATGAAGAATCTGCAATTTTTCCTGGCAGTAGTGTGTTCACAGGATGAATTTTCCTTGCAGCTAAAAATGTGTGATATTCTTGCTGAGGTAGAGCTGTTAAAGTTAATTCCAATTTCCGTAAAGTTAATTCCACCTTCCATTTAATTTTGGGTTTAAGAATACTTACAGCTTTGTTAAACAAATTCCTTTGGGGCTGTAATTTCCATGGATATTTGCAGCCTAATGTTTACTTTGCTTATTGAAGAAAGGCACAAACAGAATTGGCTAAGTGGGGTCTGACTTATGTCACTGAAAAAAAAATCCTTTTTTTTTTCTTCTTCTTTTTCCCTCCCATAATAGTAACAATGGCTGAAAGCTGCAGTCAAAATTTGGGCTTCTATGTAGTTGCTTATGATCAAAAAGGAAGACATGTTTGAAGGAAGGCATTTGCACAGCTTTAAAGTCAAGTATTTACCATCAAACAATCATATTTTTTTAATAAAGTGAAAGTTAGAAACAGCTCCTGGCACCCATTCTGTCAGGAGATGTGTCTCGCACCTCTGAGTACTTCAGTGTCACCAGTATTGATCATACAGACTTAAGGATGTACTTTCACAATTCATTTGGTACATCATAAAAATGTAGTGTTATGCTTTTGTCTTTACTGCTTCTGAGAAAATTTGGTAATTTCCTAGTTCTTTGACTTTCTAATGCCTCTAAGAAATAGATTAAAATTATAAAGGAGGTAGGATACATAATGAAGAATGAGAGATATTTTGAAAGAAGTACAAAATATTTGAAAAATAAGGTTTATATGTATGTTCAAAATAAGTTGGTAGAAAACTTGGTATTTTTCCACTTGTAAGCTGAATTCTCTGTGAATATTTCCTTTCATAACGAAGATTTTTATCCTAATGAAGTGCTAGTTGCTGGAAAATAGCATAGCCTGAGATGAATTAGTAACCTTACCAAATCAGCACTACAGTGACTACAGTGCTGTAGGTGGTAAGAGAACAGAGAAAGGCTTTGAGAGAACCCCAGCTCCACTGCACTTTATAATTCCCATGATCTTCATAATCAGTCAGCTCTGGAAACTAAAATACAGAAATTTATTTTAAAAATATGGCTCACATTTCACCAGCCCCCACAGCAAGTTATTGTTTAGATGAATACAAAAATGTGGCAAGTTTATTAGAACCCTAAAACCTGTAATGGAATGATTTAAATTTAAGTCAACTCTTTCAGATGAGAAAAGTCTGCGCATCCTATCTGCCAAGGCCAGGTAAGGCAAGAACAGATCATTAATTAAAGACAAAAAAAAATGTGTTTTCAAAATGGTGCAACAGGTGCATTTCACTTACAGTTCAACTGGAATGTATTTGATAGTTATGAAGGTTTTATTCACTTCCTTACTTTCTCACTTTCTCTTTCTCCCTCTCGATATTTTCTTTCTAGAAGATACTATAATACCAAAGTTTGTTAATTAAAAGTTAAATGTTATAATTCTGATGCAAAGGTGAAACAACTTTGTGTCATAATCAAAGAGAGCTTAAAGGTGTCTTAATGAAGGAGTGGTAATTCATGGGAAAAACCATCTCATTTAGCAAATCTTAAAGTGGAGAAAAGACTCGGATCCAGGAAGTTCTCATCCTGTCCATTATGCTAACTTTATGTTCCCAAACTGAAACTGGATATTCAAAGAAAGACAATGAAATTGTCTTTGTTATTCTAAGACCTACTCAAACTATCTGGGCTGAAAATCACTGTGTCTCAGTATTCTTTAGTTTCTCTTTTCTAAAGAGAAGAAACCGATGTTGAATATCATACTGGTTGTCTATCCATGAAACACTAGTCAGCAAAAGTTCAGGAGCTGAACTCTGAAAGTGCATCTTGTCTTGATATGGTAGTGAACTGTTGCATCAATGTAGTTAGCTTACTAGCTTGTTTACGAAAAAGATGTGTCAACATTAGTATCAGTGTGAAACTTGCCCATATAACACAGGAGAGAGTTAGTAGAAAGTCTATGTGTTATTTATACCCTTATTGAATTTAGATTCCGTTTTGATTATGGAAAGCTGCATTGTATTTTTTTCCTCTTTCACAAGGCTATTGTGAAGATTAATTATTGAATGTCTGTTGTGGTTTAACCCGAGCTGGCAACTAAGCACCCCACAGCTGTTCACTCACTCCCTGCACCTAGTGGGATGGGGGATAGAAACACCAAAAAAAAATTAATATCTCATGGTTTGAGATAAAGACCATTTAATAAGACAGAAAAGGAATAAAATAATAATAATGGTAATAATAAAATAATTAGAATATATAAAACAAGTGATGCGCAATGCAATTGTTCATCACTTGCTGACTGATGCCCAGCTGGGTCCTGAGCAGCAGTCTCTGGACAGCTTTCTCCAAGTTTATATACTGAGCATGATGTTGTATGGTATGAACCTTTGGCCAGTTTGGGTCAGCTATGCTGGCTTTTCCCCCTCCCAACTTCTTGTGCCTTTCTAGCCTTCCTGGCAGCGCATGAGAAGCTGAAGAGTCCTTGATTTAGTATAAACACTACTAAGCCAACAACTTAAAACATCACTAAAACCAAACCACAACAATGTACCAGCTGCTTGGAAGAAAATTAACTCTATCCCAGACGAAACCAGGACAATGCTTCTAAATAGTTTGGCAATCAATAATAGCTATCACTGTAATTTATGATAATTGAACACCTAAAAACTTTTTTTCAGTAATGGAAAATTTGAAAGGTCAATATCAAACTAGACTTGTGTCACGCTTTAGGGTCAGGGCGGCCCCTTAGACCTAACAGATGCTCTCTGTTAACCCCCCCTTCCTCCACAAAGGGGAAGAGAAAAGGAATAAGGGAGAGAGACTTAGTGATTAGAAAAAGGAAACTAGAACAGCTTTAATGATGATAATAATAATAATAATATAGAATATGTACAAAGATATACAAAACCAGTATCAAACCCAACCCCCCTGATGGTAATTACATCACTGTCACCACTGATGTTGTAAAGCAGGCACCGGGGGTCCCAGACTGGGCCCCACAGCAGACGGGAGCTGTGTTCAGGAGCTGGATTCTGCTACTGGATTCAGGAACATGGGATGGAAGGCAGAATGGACCGAGTCCTCCTTGGATGTTCCAAGGAAGCAGTCCAAGAGGGGAGAAGAGCTCGGGTAAAAGCCCCATAGACCCTTCGGATCCCTCTGCTTTTATACCAAATATGACATATATGGGATGGAATCCCTTGTTGGTCAGTTGGGGGTCACCTGCCCTGTCCGCTCCTTCCCTAGGTGGAGTCTTTCACTTTCTGCACCCCCCTGTGTGGTACACAAGATCCAGCAGTGGCCTTGGTCTGCACACCAATCCTTGGTAGTAACTCTAACCATGGGCTGTTATCACTGCTGGGAGCAGACACTGTCTGTGAAAACATGTTTCTAACTTCAGAAAGTGCTGTTAGTTAGAAGTACTAAACTGAGAAGTAAAATCACTGAACAGAATTAGTTCTGTTTTCACTCAAATCCGGACATTCCTACATGGAGCAAAACTCGAGTGCCTTCTTTTCCCCATTCCTCCCTACCGCTTCTCCTTGAACCTCCTAGATGTTCTGGAGGCCACAGTGGGACTTGAGTGGATCCCTTCAGATGGAAGGATAACACAGAGTCAGGAAGGCCAGGCACAACAGCTTGCAGTCATAGCATCTGCAACCAAAGAGAGGACAGGAAAGCCTCCTCTTGTGCTTCTGGTTTGATTAGAGTAACCATGGTTGCTTCTGAAATGGACAGAAGCCTAGTTTCCATAGTTACCAGGCCTACTTTTATCTCTGCTGGTTTTGCCTGCTGGACTCACCAGGGAGATTCATTATGAATCACTGTCCCTTTTCACAGTTTTGTAGGGACATTTCTGGTGGAGATCCAGCAACTCTGCATGCTTTGGGGCTTGCTTATACTGTCTTCACAACCACTTCTGTTGCAGTTGTAAGCTGCTTCTTCAGCAATTTCATGTAGATCTCAGACAGGATGCTTTCTAACAGTTCCTCTTTGTACATTGTTTTGTCCTGTGTGGTATGCAGGGAAGATGGCTGGTTGCACAGAGACCCAGAAGCTCTCCATCCAGTCAGTCTCTGAAGTCAAAGACAGAACAGACAGTATTCTCTGCAGAGCTGTGGGTGGCCACAGAGTGGCATGCGTGTAGCCATCCTCACTGTGAAATGAATGACTCACATTTTCCATAGCAAAATAACATGCCTAGGCTAGAAGATCTCCTTTGCAGGTGTCGTCAAAGTAGGATTTCTACTAAAACATCTTTGGAGAAAATGTCCTACCTGGAACTCTATCTAAACCTACCTTCAAAGAAAGATGTGATCTTGAGGTCCGCTCCAGCGATGTTCAATTTTACAACAACCTGCACTTAACATTTCAACAAAATCTGTTTGGCAAGTACAGATTAACAGGTGAAGGACAGAGACAGAGTGATCCTTGGTCTAGTATGTAACTAGAAAAGTTTTGATGTGTGAGAAACATGCAAGAGGAGGTATGTGTTTGTTGGTTTTTTTTTGTTTAT
>JAAGNO010027826.1:46824-69961 GCA_033439905.1 Ceryle rudis
GCAGTTAGTTGGAAGAACTGAACTGAAAAGTAAAATCACTGAACAGAATTAGTTCTGTTCTCACTCAAACCAGGACAACTTGACATAGAATATAATCTTCTGGAAAAAAAACCCAACAAACTCACAACCCAAAATGAAATAAAATTGAATCAAGTAAAGGGGATGGTAGTCAGAAACTCTGAATACAAATGTTTTCTTCCTTTAGAGGGAGACTCAGTTAATTAATTTTACATTTTGAATATTCCCTTATAGTGATGTAAATTCAGAGCAACACCATTGTTCTTGCATAGAATCTAAGAAATGAAATGAGCCAGTCTACATTATTTTGTATTCTGTGAGAAATGCAAAAGGACATATGATAAAGCGGGCTACAACCATGTGACAAAGTGGTTTAAGGGTTAATGGATTGATTGGGAAGTACAGGTGATAACCCTAGGACCCTGAAGAGTCAGAGGGCAGCTGTTATTCCCTCCCCTTCCCTGCCATGCTCCATATAACGACGACACAAGAAGCTTGGGGTGGTTCTTTTCTGGGTTGTGCTGCTGTATTTTAGCATGGCTGGGCCTGACTTCTTGTGTGGTGCGTAATCTATTGCTACCTCAGAGCAGGTTTTATATATAGTTCTATATTCTTCTTCCCTTAATATTATTTTTTTTCCCTGTTAGCCATTAAATTTGATATAGTATTAAATTCCAGTCTTGTGTGAGGCAAATTTTTGTTTTTCTTTATTCCTCTTTTTATTCTCCTCGGGGCGGGGGGGGAGAAATGGGGTGAATAGAGAACTCTTGTTTTGTGTTTCATGTGGGCTTGCCCTGAACCTTAAATGGAGACCATACTGATTTAGGAGATGGACAACAAATGAGAGTGGACAAGTTATTTCAGCTTTACTAACATGCAAGTTTAAAAGAAATTAGCCAGATTAGTTTTTTATTAGCTATAATCTTTATTCATGATTTTTCTTTTCTTTATTTTACTTTACTGTTTCTTTTTTTTTTTTCTTTTTTTTTTTTTTTTTTTTCAATTTATTGGGAACCTGAAAAAAGTGTATGGGTATGGTCATTTGCTGAAGTACCTTTATCTTCATACTAGTTAGACTTTGGTTGATCCTTCATGACTGCTGAATTATTGTTGCAGTGCCCTTTGCAGATGGGCAGTCTTGTTACCATAAGAAAATTAATATCTTATTCCTGTATGCTGTGCTCTCTGAGAACTAGGTATAAACTGGTAACATTTAGAAAAGGAAAATATTTAATCAGCAGACTTTTTGTTTCTGCTTGAGCTAAAATTCTTTGTCATACTTCTGTCAATCAGTTTATGTGTTTATGTACAAATGTGAAAAGACAAGAAGTTCAGTACAGAAACCAGAGTAGAAACAGATTCCAACCTTAAAAAAATTCTGTTGACAGTTTCTTATGAGGGAGAGTGTAATTGATTGTGGAATGCTGAATATTTGTAAAGCTCCTCCTAGAGACAGGTTTATTTTATATATTAGAAGGTTAATTGTACTTGCCTGACTCTTGGCTTTCTGCCTGCCTATGTGTAGTTTCAGAGGTTTTCCTGGGCCTGCCAGAAGAACCTCTCTACCTAATTCTACCTGCCAGAAGAACCTCACTGCTCAAGTTTACCAATGCCATCCCCGTAATAGCCATGAAATTATGCTGTAATAAGCAGAGGAGGAAGAGACATAGCTCTTGTCCAAGCTGGTTGCAAGTAAAGGTGATGACTCCTTCCAGTTTATTTGGATGACACTTGCAACAAAAAATAAAATGAAGTAACTACTACTTCATTTAGCCATTTTTTCCTAAGAAGCAGGGAGGTAATAATGCATAGTTCTGTGTAGCACGCACACGCACACACAAAAAGGGCGGGGGGGGTAAGGTCTCGGACCTATAATTTTCCTCCTGGTGAATGCCAAGAGGTGCAAATTAATAGCACTGAGTGTGTGATGGAACTTTTTCACAGAGGCTGTGGTGTTTGCAAGAAGGTGGAGTCTATGTAATTTTATATTTAATTATCATCAGTAATAAAGAAGCCTCCTGAACCATCACCACCCACTATTCTAAGTGGTGCTTTTAGAGTTTTTACTCCGATTCTTTGAATGATCTTGTCCTAGCTTGCACCACTTAAGTGTAGACAGGTGGGAGGGTTTTACCATCCTCACTTTAATTATTGTTAATGAAAGAAATACCCTAAACCACCCACACATATGCTTTGAATGATTCTGAAGTTTTGGTCCATTTTATATTTTTAACCATCCTGTCCTACCTTGTACTTATCTATCAGTATCTTTGTCATCATCTGCTAGTTATCCCTTTTTCCCTGAAAGGTGCAGTTCTGTATCTTTGTTGCAATCTTCTGAGCAGCTTTGACTCCTTTTGAGATGAATGGAATTTCTGTTCTTTAAAATTTACCTTTTTAGGTCTTATTCACCCATTGAACTTCCTACTTCTGTCGTTGGATATTCTTTAAGTAACTGGCCTTATTGTCTGGAATAATTTGAAACACCAACACTGAGTTTTGTATTATTAATGGAAGATCTTTCACACAACAGCATTTGCAAGTTCCAAGCCTAAATACATGCATTTCTAAGTATTTAATATCTCTTTATTTTGGTGTATAATAGTATGCAGCTGCTGTTGTTTCTTTTAGAAAAGAATGCAGTTAAAAGCCTTACATAACATATTCCATGATATTATTATATTCTACAGTTTTCAGAGCTAGGACTGAACTTGGAGATTGAAGGCTTGACTGTTTCATTAGATGTTGTGTTAAGACTTTTATGACACCTCTTTTCTTTTTGTTTGGCTTGCTTCTGAGGTCCCTATTTAAATCAATAACTTCATGAACATGTGAACAGTCCCACCAGTTTCAAGGTACGCATTTAAAAGTGAAGTTTTAGTCCTCTATCTTCAAAAGATATTTGTAATATTAAGAGCAAATGTGTAAAAAAAGCTATACATTAGATTTCTTTACCTCTCAGAAGTGTACATTTATGTAAATATTGTTTGTAAATGCATGTTCAATGTATAAAGAACATTTTTGTGAATACGCACATCCTGATATTAATGTATATTTGTATGGATATGCCTTAATATGCACGTTTTACTGCAAAAGCTAAGAAATACTAAAGACTGCTTAATTCAGACAATAATTATCTCATCAGCAAAGTATTGGAGTCCTATAGTAAGGACTCCAGTTTAAGGATAATTTCCCAACCTTGATTATGTCTTTGATCTTCAACACAAATTTCAAGATCTAGTGTATTCATAGTCTGTTATCTATGTAGATAATGAATGAACTTAATCATGGGCAAGGACTCTGTAGCAGAAGTTGTGGGTGCGTGGCCCATGGTGATAGGTCTCTGAGCACCCAGACAATTTATCCTATTGTTATAAAATGGCATCTGGAGCTTCCCCAAGGTAACTCTCACCTGTCCTCCCTTTAGTCCATAAACATATTCATCTCCTAGGGATACCACGGGGTCCTGTGTGTGCATGCCTGTTGGATGTGCTGTAGTGTGTATGGCCCCAGCTGTGCCCAAAGCTGAGCTCAAAGGCAGGCACTACCTGTTGAAGAGATCATCTTCTGGAGGACTCTCTTCAGCACATACGGGAACTTGCAGCTTCCCCTTTATTTTTCTGAAGCTTACCTGATTATGGTCATGGGTCAGTCTTATGTTCATGGGTCAGTAGAAAGCATTAACAGGAAAAGTAGCTTAAAAGACCCAAAGATATAAATTAAGACACTGCCCATTTAATATGACTTTTCCACTTTCTACCAGCTGCTTCTTTTTGTCTTCACCATCATTATTAATACCATGAACTGTACATATATGTCAAAATAGTATAAAGAAAGAAAAAAGTCTCTCTCACTTATTAGTACAAATCTTGTTCGTACTAATATATGCAATATTTCTGCATTTGAAAGTTCCTTTGAAAGTCAGTTTCCTCATTTGTAAGGTAGGTGTAATTTTTTCTTAACTTTCTGAAGGTTTGTTATTTACTTTTTGCATATAACATTAAAGAGTTTAACACTAATTATATCCATGTTAAGGTTTTTATTGCATAAAAATAAGTATACATAGAGTCAGTATCAGCTGAAGTTATAACAGATTCATATGAAAATTATCACTGCAAGTTGCTTGCTCTCTTGCATTAAGTAATCATAGTGAGATTAGACAAGGTAAAAATTAACATAACGGGGGGTGGGGAAGAACAGCTCTAGTTTTATAAGCTGTTCCTTGACATTGTACTTTTACTAAATCTGTGAATTTTTTTCATGATGCGGAGTTTCTATGACAGTGAATCCAATAAAGTACAGTTTTGTGAGAAGTTGATTTTGTAACATTTTGCTAGTGACAATTTGTGAAATTTGTTTTAAATGAGAAATGCATTTTTCTCATTAAAGTTACCTCACCTGCCACTTTTCATCACTCATTGTGTCTAGAGTTTTTGTTCCCCAGTGCTTCATGATGTTCATCTTTTTATTTCCTCTGTATTTTTACTCTAAATAATTGTGGTTGCTTCTCTTAGTCCTTGTAAACTGGATAAAGAACTCTGTGATGGAAGTTACGTAAGAGGATTGCTTTTTGTATATAGGAAGCATTTCTTTTGTAGAATATGTTCTGAGAGTCTTTTATTGGAATCATGTGAAAATGCAGTATTCTGGCAATATTTAGCCACATGTACAATATTTTCCTGAAATCTGGATAAATCTGCAGACAATTTTTACATACTTAGCCTGTTTTGGGGGTCAAATTAACTTTTTTTTTTCAGGAAAGTTAAATAAGATTTTGTTTTGTTTTGGTGGTTTTTTTTAAAGAAAAAGTCTACATTCTATAACTGTACCTATTTGTAAACCAACACTAGATCATTAATTTTTTTAAAAAATACATATATGAGGATGACCCTTTCTGCATGGTGGTTGATAAAATTTGGTGTACAGTTCAATGCATAGGTAGATATTTTTGTTTTGTCTGCAGAAATTCATGTCAATCTTGTCTTTTGGAAAAATGTACCAGACTCTGTGAAATACTATGCAGTCTGTCCCCCATGGCAGAATTTCTAAGGTCACAAAAAACAAAGACTCCTTCAGTTTTCTTGTCTCTAAAATATAATCTCATATCTAATCTCAATCTTAACGAATTCTCACGTTATGGCGCATCACATTTGTAATATTTCTATAGCAAATAATGTCTCTCTAATTCTGAACTTGGATGACTCCTAAAAAAATCAGCAATAGACACAGAAATTCCACAGTCAGCACCAGGATTAGTTCAAGCTGCTGAAAGAAGATGAGATTAAATGAAAAAAAATTGTGGGACAAAATGCATCAGGAAAGAAGTTCAGTCAAAAGCATTACTAAATGCAGAAGAGTAGATGAGGGTTGACACTAGAAGTTCCCTCTGTCATTTTCTCTTCAGAAGATGAAATGGAAGACTCCAGCATGGATCAGACTCAAACTTCTGATTTACACATGCTGGTATTTTATAATGACTTCTTAACTCTCCATCTTGTTCACAACCCTCCCTTTAGTTTTAAGGGATTTTTACCAGCCTTTATAATAATCCAGGATATTCTACAGAAGGCAAATGTTTTATATTAGAAACCCATTATTTTGAAGACAGATCTGTACTCCTACTGCAGGTGTCCTTTCTAGGCTTTATATCCTTTTAACGTCTGTCTTGTGGTCCCAGCTGCTATACTGAAAACGGCACACTGCAGATTGCCTTTGGTGCCTATTTTGAGTACCCCTTACATCTTTGAGCTGCCTGGGCTGTAATTGTAGAAGGCATAAGAAGATATAAATTCATGGGGCTGTCAGACAGTCCTATTTTACTATCGTCCAAAACAGCTTTTGCAATTACCTTTGTTATTCGTCTATTTAATCTTTTCAGCATTTATTGCTGAAATTTATTTATTTTTGATATTAACTTTGCTATAATTATTACTAGGGTTTTTTTTTTATAATCAGCTTTTTATAGACAGTTTCTCTTCTGAAAGACCATTTTGTCCTGATATGCCTGGGAATGAATGACATTATAATACTGGATGCTAAAATTTAACAAGAAATGATGCACACCTGGATGCAAAGATAATAAATCCAGATCATCTGGACAGATGAGAAGCAGATGTTAAAGTTCCTGTGGGATTATTTTTTTTAAACTAAGGAATATTACAGTCTACTGACTGACTGTAATATGTCTATATTATTTTTGGCTCATTCACTTGATATGTGATGTTGATCTGAATTGATGTTTCTAAACAGACCATTCACATTGTCGATAATTCAGATGCCAGTGAGCTGTCTTGGTATGCCAGACTGCATATGCTAACATTTAAATGCCAGACTGAACTTGCTGTGCTATTCAGCAGGATGAATCACCATACGGGAGAATGGCTCCCCAGGTGTATTGTGCCATATGTTTCATGGTGTAGCAAGTAAAGAATACAAAGTGTTTGACCCACATCTTGCAGTGTAACTTCTACCATCTTCCTTGGCTTAGGTTCTAGGAACTACTCTGACAGTAACTTTGTTGCCTCAGCATAAATAAATGATAGAACACTGACTATAGCAAATCCTAGTGGTGTTTCCACTGAAAAACTTGAGTTCACCTAGATGGAAGAATGTGAAGTATGCATTTACAAAACCAAGAAAAAGAAAGGGCAACAGAAGCTATAAAACATTATGTGCAAAGGTCAACATCCAGAGATCCATGTAACCTGAGGGCTCAACTGGGACATCTTGGGGTTCAACATAGCTCTAAAACCACTCTTCAGTGTTCCTGTTCAACAAAAATCTTTGGCTCTCATGAAGACAAAATACGTTAAGCTTTCATTTTAGTAGAACATGAGGACTTCCAAAATCAGTTTATTTCTCTAATACATGTGTTCCCCTTGAAGGATGAAAGACGACTGGTTTTGTCTCTAGTGTTTAAATGTTCATGTTCCCACATAGGCACACTAATGTCACTGTTATCTCTACCTCTATCTAAAGTAATTAATTTTCTAAAATTTCCACTTCATAAGAAGCTGCTGTTTCCTGCAACAAATACAAGGTACTAAACAATTATTTACACCTGATAAATCTCTAACTCGTTAACTTTGAAATGAAATATTACAACACAACTGTTTATCTCTTTTCTTGATCACAAATTGGACAAGAATTGGAACAGTTAGAGAGCAGCCCATCTCTAGCCACCATCTGCTTGTTGTAAGTACCTGTATGTTGTATTTTATTTGCATATTTGGCCTTCTAACATGTCCTGTTGTTTGTTGCATTTCAAGCAGGAGGTATCCAGCAATGACAAGCACTCGTCTCTTGTCTGTTACGGGATATTTTTAAACCTCTTCATCTTCATTTAATTTTTCATGCATTATTGGAATGACTGTATCTTTTAAATTTTCGTCTACTAAATCTAGTCCCAAATAGAGGTATGGTGCTGTATGTCTGAAATAAGTGTGCCATTGCCTTCAAAACAGGAGGTGCCAAGCTGTAGCCAGTCTCTGCTCAATTCTTAGTTCTGTTTGGGTAGGTTACTGATTCCTTTTAGAAGTTATTTGCCCTTCTGTATGATTTTCTTCTTTCTCTGCCTTCAGTGACTATGAAACTGTCCCTTACTCAGCTGGCAAAGAACCTCCAGAAAGATGATGCTCAGCTTGATTCCTTCTGGTGCTTTTTTGAGAATAATGACATGACATGCAGTATAGTTGTTACTGTATGTCATATTCTGTAGAACTTGCTGTTATATTGTGTAATTGTCTTTGACTACAAAAATATGTAATTAAATAACTGTCCTATGATTCAGTTCAACTGCATTGATTGGGACAAGAGATTCCCATGATTCATATCTTCCTAGCTTATCTATTATTTAAATGTTAGCATAAACACGTTGAAATTCTTTCAGACTTCTGCAGCTCCCCATAAGAATAAACCTAACAAAGACTGTTGCCAGGGTGTCCTGGTTGACAATCCTTCCCCCAGAGATAGTAGAATTACATTCAACCTCTTTCCAGAAAAAGAGCCAGAGGAGGTATGGTTGAAACTATCACTGCATTTCACCTTCCAGTATTTTCTCATATGAAGATGACTTCTGAACAAAAAAAAAGTCCTTTTCTCAGAGTAGCAGATGCTTTCAGAGTGATGGCCAGATGCAAATAAATAAACAAGTGTATTTGTGGACTATATTCATTTTTCACTGCAGATAAACATAAAACCTGGAGTCCTTATAAGTGTCACTCAAGTCCTAAGGGCTTATTTATGGGGAGGCATAATGTTTGTGCTTGGATTAAGTGCCAGTGTAAATTTTTTTACAGAATAAACCTTTAGAACATGGCACTTAGAACCAACAAGTCTTGCCCAAGAAGTCATACTTGTTTACTCAGTGCCTAGCTGGAATCCCAGGCAATATTTACTTTAGCTAAATTCAATGCTCTGAAGCTGGAAATGCAATCTCAGTTAATATTATGTTCTCTGTTAAATTGCAGTGTTGATAGAAAAACATTGTGCTGTACAAACCATTAGCAGATCCTGCCTATGGGGTGGGATACAAATAATAGAGGTAAGCAAATTATCTTTTGAGTCTTTGCAGTTGGGAGACACTGCTGGTATTTAGATCTGTCTATCCAAGTATGAGCCTGCACTGGTAGTTTTCCAAGTTCCACATATTTAAAATCCAAGGGTTTGTTTAGTACACTAATGCAATTAGATGCCCAAAGCTAATCAAGATTTTTTGCAGTGCTTTAAAATGAAAGCATTTTAAAATAATTCTGCAAAAGTTTTTTGCACTGTTTTTGCTACACTTCTGAACAAGTTTACACTGCTATATTGTATATCTTGTTTTAACTTCTAAAGAATGCTGTTTTCTCTTACAAGTTTCTGTGGCTGAATATCATTTATAGCCACCATCTCAACCATTTTATTTCTATTACCTGTTATTCATTTTACATCTATTATCTTTGCAATTAGTCTTCTACAGTGTCCTTATTGTCCCTTAAGTGCCCTACTTCTCCTTCTATCCTCATTCTTTTCCATAAAGGCAGTAGTTAATCTGTTTCACTTTTTCACAATTTCTGTTGTTTTCTTCATCTCCTCATCTTTGCTTTATGTGCAAAGCCACCAAAGGAAAAATGCTGTGTGAATTTTGAAGTGTTCCTTATCTACAGTCTAGTGCTCAAGTAGTGATGTGTTTCCTGGTTTACTGGCTGTGATGCCCAAAGTTCCCTTGCCTAAGTATTTGTCATTTCTAGTTACTTTTGCTGCTTTTCATATTCTGTGGTCTTTATCAACACAGATCAGATTAAATTGGGCTATTTAATAGATTCTTATACAGGGCTTCATTCAGGGAAAGCCACCCGTTCCTCTCAGCTCCATTCTAACCATCACCATCTGTGGTGCTAGAACTGCTTGCACAAAACCACCTTTTCTGTTCTTGCAAATCTCATGTGATACTTGATCTGTAAGTATAGAGAAAAGCTCTATGAATAGTACTATGGCAGCTGCAGGAGAGGAGGAAAGAGGAATTCGGAATATACTCTCTGTTCTGTGTAGATCTGCATTCTACACCTTTCTTGGTCAAATGAAGGCTGTAACTTCCCTGTCTGTCTTTTTATTGTTGTTGTTCTTTAAATTATTTTTTTTTCTTTATTAATTTCAGTTTAATCTTCTCCCTCATTTTTTGTATTCATTATGCTGACTTTTAAGCAGTCTTCCCCAGCTGTTCCTTTAGGCTTCATTTGAATAGATACTCATTTCATTCATCCTTCATTTATCCTAAGTGGGAGAATGGGTTTATCAGGGCTTAACTCATTCTCCCATAACTGTTGCCCTATTTAACACATATTCCTGTATCGCGTTTTATGGTTGTGTTTTCTCCTCATCATGCTTTTTTGATTCCTTCCATTCATCTGCATGTATGACATCCATCTTTTTTCAGTCTTTCCTGACTTCTCTAAACTCGTCTAGGTACAGGTTTTTCCTCAGCTCTTCAGATGATCACCTGCTACTATTTTATACAAGACATACTGGAAAGACGTATTTTTAGTCTGTCTGTGGCTTCTCTGATTTTTGAACGTCACCAAGAATTCTCCATTTTTCACCTTATCTCTGAAATTCTCTTGAGGCTTTATAACTTTTCCCTTCCTTCCTGTTCATATTTGCCTTTTTACATTATTTTCTCCCCTTTTTTTTAGTGGTCTGCATGTCTACAGTTTCCACCATAATGGTCTGCACATCTTACCAGTTTCAATCATAGCCATAATTCCTCTATGGCCCTCACACATGATTTAGAATGACTGGACTGGGAATCAGTTACCAAGCAATGGTGCCAACTAACTTCCATTTTCCTTGTCATCTTTCTCAATTTTTATCTTCTCTGAAACCACACTGGACACTCTTTAGGGTAGGAGATTGATGGACCTATTTGAGCATCTAATAGAAAAAGGCCTTGGTGCTCAGCGAAGCATCTCCTTGCAGTAGCAGAGCGTCAGTACAAATAAATAAGAGTTTTCATTATCTCAGTGGTGCTAATTGCTCTGAATTGTACAAGACAGGCTCCGTTTTGCTTTTCAACTTGCCTTTCTTTTGCTGACAAGGAAAATAAACAGGAAAAATATATCTCCACAGCCCCAGGAAAAAGAAAAGCAGAAGATTTTCTATTTATCTAGTACTCATTCTTTCATTAACTAAATGAAATAATATGCTATACATTACATTAAAGGGCCTTATCTGGATTTATGTGCTCAGAGGCTTATTACTTATAACAGTCAGAGATGAACTGCCATTTAAATAATGGCTTATTCATTAATATATGAACCGAAGTACATAGTTATGTTATGGAAGAGTTCAAACAATTATCATGGTCGCTAATAAAATCTCATCATGAACTGGTACTCAATATCCTATTGACCTTCCTGTACTCTCTGAAGATTAAGGATTAGAGAAGTCTTACGATCTTTTTCCCCAAAAATATGGTTCCAAAAGCTGTCATTAAAGGGTCTATCCTTGTCCATTTCAAGGAAAATTAGTAATGGGTGGTGTTTATAGTTCTGAAATAACCAAGCAGACCAGTCAGACCCATAAGATCACAGCTGAAGGTAGTGCATTAAATATTAAAAGCAATGATTAGCGGAATAGATTTGAGTCTGACGCTTTTGGTAAAAAAGTAATTTTCTTTTAACCAGAAGTGATATAAATGCATACTTTGTTTTAATTTACATTTAGTATTAATTTAATTGTGAAAATTACCTTCCCCTTATTTGTTTCCAGTCTATGCAGACATGACATTTCCAGGGTTCCTGAGAGCTTGCAGACCTGCAATGTTAATCTGTTAGATCAGTCTGTGAGAGATCCAAGATTCCTGGTGATTATAGGCACCAGGCAGTGTCTCCAGTAGACTTCTCTTCTTGCCTTACTGTTGTGTACTGAAGCCTTCATTCCTTAGATGGGTAACACATCAGTGATCTGACAGCTTGAAGCCTGTGATTTTCCCATGAAGCTACACATCAATTAGCTGAGCTCAAACTGTGAAAATGAATTCCAGGTTTTTTATTCCTATAGTCAGTGCCAACACAAGTATGTAAGCACAGACTTGTCCACCACCATAGTGCAGTATCAGTAACTTTGAGACAACATCCATTTCCCTTGAAGTATCTGTGGATAAGCATAAGGTATGTCAGGCCACAGTTTTGGATATCAGGCATTAACTCTCTTGGTAGATGACCTCAGCCACACTCAAGTTGTGGATTACAACTGGAAAGAACGAGAAGATGTTCTGGTCACCCAAGCCTGGAAGAACTTCAAATGCACATAATCTGTTTTAAACTGAAACAGGAGGTTCCAGTCTTCTTCCTGAAATTTCATACATGATATATTGTTAGACATGTCTAATTCTAATTAGGGTGGCTGATGTCTACTTGTCACCAGTTCTTTCCTTTGGTGTCCATAATATAAGGAAATAATGATCCTCTTGGCCTTGGGAATGCAATTTTGTTTCACAGCTTTCACTGAGCACTGGAAACTGCTACTCCTGCCAAAGGTTTTTATATTGCACTGACAATATGTAGCATGAGCCTTGAGTACCTCCATCTGACAATGATAGAGCATACCCAGTGATGTTGCTTATGTGAATCTGGTCTCCCTGTCTTAATTTCATTAGGTACGAAAAACTCTCTTCCAAGAAACTTGTGCCTCACAAGTAAGTGTTTCTTGCAGTCACCTGGTATTAATATACATTTAACATATATGCAAGAAGTTATTCACAAGCAAGCTCTTCACAACTGTTTTATGTATATGTATCCATATACATGTACAGACACACAAAAAATGCACACACATTCAAAAACTCTGTCAACAAAAAGCAAGAGGAATTTCAAAGGATTTTTAGAATGAAAGAAAGGTAGAGCAAGGTGCACCACCCCTTTGCAAGCCAGACCTTAGGAGGGAGAGAAGCAGGGCTGGAGCATGCAGCTCTGGATGCTGATGAAGGATGAAGTCTTTGTCTAGTGGAGTTCTCATATGTGAACAATCAAAAGTGGAAATGTCATCTAAGACACCTTGAGAAAGAGTAGTTACTGGTAGAGTAGTTACTGGTAAAGTAGTTACAAGTAACAGGGCTTTGTTTGCTACACCTTAAAGACTATTTGTGCTTGGAAAAACTAACTAAGCCATGATTTGCCAACCTCTTTACAAAGGGAAACAATGCTAGCATTTTAGAGGCAATGTATTTTTGACGTACATTGCTATATCCTTATTAAAGCTCGTGCAGCTGTAAGAAATACATTAGCTCCAATGTTCTCGTTTTGTTTTTAGTACTTACACAAATGCATTTAAAATAAACAAAAACTTTTCTCAGTGCCCAGAAAAATGTAATTAAAAATTACAGAGCAGATCTCACATTTTAGCAATAACTGCCCTCCATTTCTGTGTATGCACACATGTATGCACACAGAAATGCACCTCACCAACCACAACATGCCTCCAATTCTTTTCCTCTTGCAGTATAAAAAACCCAGTCTGATTTTGTCCAAGCTTTGTTATTTCAAAAATGGCTTTAGGGCAGTGAATGCCAATTTTCACCTCTTGGCAAATGTTTATAGCCAAGATGTAAACCCCTGAAAACAGGGGTGTATAATTTAAATGCTGACACAACCTTAACTAGAGCAATGGGAACACTGTTGCCATAATAACTGCCATTCTCTGGAAAGTATTTATGGCAGGGCTTCAACCTTTCTTAAAGCAGAAATTCAGGCCTTTGGCTACCATTGACTGTGGGTAATGGCAGTGAGATCCAGATTCCTGGGGATGGAGCCATCAGTACTCAGAAACTGAAGCCATTTTAACATGTCTACTAAACCTGTTCGTGACATAAGCATGTGCTTCATACTGAAGCCAATGGGAGTTTTTTTCCCAGTGGTTTGAACAAGAACGGGTCTGAATCCCTTGTGTCCATCAATATCACATTCTTTTGTTCCTATCAGGACCTTCCAGTAAAACCTGTTTATATATCTGTCTTTCCTAATTGAAACCAGAATATAATTCTTTGCCTCCCACTTAAACAATGCTGGAATTAATATATTTTTACACCATAAAAAGTACAATGTTACAATTCTGTAAATATACTGAAGGAAAGACTGAATAAGAGATTAAATTGTAACCTCTATTTATAAAGACATACTTATTTCACAAATTTCTCCTATGCTTGCTCTTTCTCCCTCTCCCCCCTTGTCCTTTTTCCCTCCTCTTGTCCTTTTACTTTTTCCCATATGCCAAACAAAAATAATAATAGAACCTGTTTTTTTAAAGATGTGAAATAAGGAGGATGGAATTGTCTTTTATATAAAAGTATTGCATAATTGTAATGTGCAAAAAAAAAAAAGGAATTTAATTAAATGCAAATGTACAGTCTCAGTTAGCCTTCAAACACTTCTTTCCTCAAGATGGCACAGAAATGTCTCAAATCCACGCATAATATGAAAATTCTTACATGAGTGCTTGCATATGTTATCTTATTGGTGAAGCTCTCTTGTTCCTAAATACTCCGGCCTCAAGTTCCTGAGCAAGGATGGCTCTGTGCTCTAGCTAAAGCTAGAGCTAAAGTTAGTGGATCCAGATGTCAAAAGATGTTCCAATATCAGAGGGACAGATGCCTGCAAGACATTTCTGATACCTCCTTCCTGACTCTTCAAGGTCAGAACTGAATTGTTTCTTTTCTTCTATTATCAAATCTTGCTTTATTGATAGTCAACTAGAGCAGCTTTCAGTTTGCTTTCATTTGTGATGGAGAGATAAGATAACTGTATATCAGCTTTAGGACCTGTGGCATTAGAGTCTCACCTGTCACCTGTTTCCAGTTTGAGCCACATTGAGGAAGAGAACAGGGAAGTTTAGGAGGACAACAGGGGAGTTTAGGAGGAGAAAAGGGAAGTTCATTTTTTTGGTAAGGAAATATCACATTGCCATTTCAATTTGGCAAGCTGTCCACAGTGAATATGGGATTGATTCTTTTTGTGGCCTAGGTAATATAGGAAGAGGCAATGGAGAAAAGCACGTCAAATTAATTTCAAATTTGTGTATTTCATTCACAGATAATATATCAATATTGTATGAAAGGAACAGTTCCTTCATGTAAAATATTCTGAGGTTTTGTGAGCCTCATGGGACTTTACATAAAAAGCTCTGAAGGCTCACACACATTTTAGAGCATGGCTGCAGCTCTGAGTTTGAATTTTGGATTATAACTATATAATTTGTAATAGCACTTTGTAGCTTATAGCACCATTGTAGGGTAAAGCAAACAAAAATTAAAGTGTCTCTAACTAAGGATCTACCTGTTCAGTGGATTAACAAAACTGCTTACTTTAAGAACACCACTTTGGACCTTCATGCCAGCATGAAATTCAGTCTTAACCAGGAATTCCTGTCTTTTTATGGAGTCTACAATTTTAAATGTTATTTTTATGTCTCTCAGAAATAAATTTGAGCATTTAAGGGGTGGTATTTTATTTTCCCAAAGCTGCAAAGAGGATCAAACTTAGCATAAGAGTTTTCTGCTTCTTTCTAGGTGAGGTACCTAGAGACATTCCCAGGGTGAAGGTGCTAGAAAATGCATATGTTTGAAACCTTGTGTTTCCCTAGGTTTTGATGCTTCTCTGCAGCTGTGGGTGAGGTGCCTTTGTGTACCCCTTAATTTTGTTCAGGATTCAAGATGTTCAGAATATTGAACATAGGTTGATACTTTCTTATGATAAGAATGTTCCATTCACCCTCTATTGCTTAGTTATATGCCATGTCAGCCTTACACCTATCTGTTAGAACAAAGCCCTTGTTCAAGAAATAGCACAAGAACTGGGCCCAGAAAGAAAAAGAGGCCTACTGTGAGACAATGAGATGTGTTGATAGTGGAAACAGGAAAGTTCCTGTTTCATTTTTTCTTCCAATATTGTTAATGCATTTTATCCTAAGATTGTTACATGGAAAATACATATTCTAAGCAGGCCCTCGGGAAAAAACTATTTTAGCTTCCCCTCCTCTCCAATGGATTGTTTTGCCTATTAGATTACAGACTCCTTTTGCAATTTTCTTTGCAGGCCAAACAAATTCCACATTCCTCACTGCACAAAAATGGCACAGCTTCAACAAAAGCCATGTGGCTACGGCACTCTCCGAAGACATGAGAGCCGTGGATTTATTTGCATTCATTCAGGCTGATGATGGTGTAGTTTTTCAATTTCCAGGGCAACTCCTGTAAGCAGAATACTATGATTTCAGCAGGATGTGGCAGCACCCCCTCTCACAAGTGTTTGGACGGATCTGAATGCCATGCTGTGCTGCATTCAGAGTGTTCTGCACAAATTAAACAGGTTCAGAAATTGCTTACTGGCTCCTGTGCTCAGGGGCATTAATACCAGGTGATTTGTTTGGATACCACAGATGATTCACAAAGGATGTAGGTGTCAAACTGCTCAACTCAGCTGTGATAAAGACAATTCCATTTTCACACCAGAGCAGAATAGTTATTGAAGTAAGTTCTCTTGCAAGAGGTATTTCTCTTATAGCCTCTTAGATGTCTAAGTGATTTCTTGAAATAGAGTTGTAAATGTTTGTGGCTTGCTATTGTGAACAAAGGCAAGTAAATTTCAGCTAAGTAGTACTTTAGGAATCTGAAGTCTTTTGAGCTCTGGTTTTATTTAAAGAAGCTTGTATGAGGTTAGAAAATGATTAAAGAGGGATTTGATACATGCTACAACTCATGGGTCATGAGTTACTCTATAGCTTATTCAGTGAGACCACCACAATTTCCTAAGGGTCCATTTTATTTTACACATAACAAGGAAAAAGAATAATATACTTCCCCCTTTTCCCAATTTGTTTAATAGCTGTAATTTAAGCTACTGAAATCTTGATTAAGGAGTACAGAAGGTGGAATTAAAAGAAGCCAAGGGGTAGAGTCAAAGACTTCAAACACCTTAAAAAAACCCTTTATTTTTACAACAAGAATTAAAACTTTGAATTAATTGATGCTTTTCCCCAAGGACAATCTATGAGATTTTATCAGGATTCATTATGTTCTAACTTCATCTTTGAACCCTGATAAACTGTGAGAGTTCCCTAGTCTTTTGAACACGGATGTTAGAATAAACAGCCAAGTGTGAAGCTCGCTCATATTTGCTACAAAACTTGTAGAAAGAAGAAAAATAAGCATTTTTTTTCCTTGGCCACATCCGGGCTCTGTAGGATGAGTTATGCTATATGCCTGATCCTTAAAATCAAGTCTGCATACATAAAAATTATGGATAGGATGTTTGAATTTTAAAATCAGTTTATATCCAGACTGTAGGAAAGGAGAAAACTGCTTGAAACTGGCCTGTGAAAGGTATGGCCGTTGCTGAGTTCTGCTTTCATGAAATATTCCCTGTAGAGATCATTCTTTGCATCCTAAACTGAGCCTGTGTGGGAGAGAGGTGCCTACTGCCAGTTACTGTGGTCTGAAAAAAAAGACAGTATCACACCACATCTCTCTCACTGTGGTTGACATACTGCACACTGCAGTGTGTGCATTGCTTTTCTTACTTACCCGTCTTAAACTTCTTGACATTTTTTTCTCTTCATTTGTTAAATAATTTATTCAGCATCCCCATTCATCCAGGAATGATTACTGGAAGGAACCTGGAGCCAAGTGGAAGTAAGCTTGCTGTTGGGTGTAATGAAACCAGCCTCTTTTAGGAAAGATCACCTAAGTCTTTATTCATATTATTTTCAGTTTAAAGGGAGAGTCTCTATACTGTTCTGTAATCGTGTATCTGTGTTATGTTTCTTTACATGTATATTCCTAACTTCTATATCTTAACAAGGACTGCTGCTTTTATTCATCCAAAGATACTTGTATTGTCATGCTCCAAAAACTCTGGACATTTCTCCTATCACTAGCAAAACACCTTCCTTTCTCAGGCCAGTAGAAAAGGAAATAAGATAATAAAAATAAGCTAGCTGCAAAAGTAGGAAACTGGAAAATAATATTTTATCCAAGACAGGTGCTCCAGAACACCTAGGCTTTTTCAGTAATCAAGAGTAGTTCCAGTCAACAGTTGCCACTTACACCTTTTATCCTTGGCTCTGATAATAGGCATCAATGCTATCTCTTTGCTAGATCTGCACATAATATACTATTTTGCTATTCACCCTTTTATGGCTGGGTTTACTGATGCTGCGCATGAGGCTCTGGCAGATGCCTGACCGCCTTCACACTTCCTTTTGCCTACCTTTCTAGCAAAATAGCTCTCTGCATTCAGAGGAGCAAGTAAATCCACTTGTTTTTCATATCCTTACTCCTCAGAGTGCCCAAATAAGAAAGCTTTTCTGAGAAAGATCATTAAACATGTGGAGGGGATGGGGCAAACATATTATTTGTCCTCTTTCAGTGCTATCTGTTCTTTTACTTTGACACTTCCACCCTGAGCTGCTCATAGTCCATAATGAACCCTCTCTCACTGTGTGGGCTTCTGTGGTTTATTTGATTTGGAGCAGTCTAGGCTGGCAAGAAATTAAAATATGTATGTCGGCAAAATAACACTGCATTTTTGTCTGTTGGTAGAGAATCTCTCAGGTCACTAAAAATATTGTGAACACCCACTTCAGGGTTTAATTTTTGCTTGAAATTCATAAAGATAAAAACGTTTTGGTATCAGCAAAAGAATATTTAAATATCATTAAGGTTTTGACAGAAATCTACAAAAGCATGGAAATGCCCAATTAAGGCAGAAATGCACCATATGGACTTGGATGTGATAAGTAGTAAGCAAGCTGTTACAGTGACACCCTGCTGTAGTTAGGTGTGGAAGACATATGTCCCTCTTAGGCCTTATCTACAGATGTTCTTACTTTGTAGTTCTGTTTGTTCTACCAGATATGAAAGGGTTGAAATAGAGAGGGTGGGTGAATTGTTTTTTGCTTTTGCTTCCCTGGTGCCATTTATTTTCATATTTGAATTCATAAATATTATTGAACATACTCATATGGAATCACACTGGGCTATAAGCTGTTTCCTACTTGCACACTTGTTTATAGAGTTCATTTAACTCAATAGAACAAAACCTGCTCTAAGATGTAAGGAAAACTATGAAAAAAATGGTAGTTGCTCAGTTTCTTCATCCTTATTCTAAAATTCACTTTGGAATATAAAATCAGCTAAGCATAAATTATTTGGCTTCATGACAAGATAATCCACTGAAATTCCATGGCTTGAGGGATAGATGGCAGAACCACTGCTTGTCTCTTCTGGTTATCAGTTCTGTCTCTCAATTTCTGTCAATGATTTGTGAAAGGACAGCCTATTTGTGAGCAGGCTGTTCTAGGAAAGGCCTAAAGGATATGAAAATCAGTGTCATAGTTGATACCCAAGATACTTCTGGTTGTATTTCTGCATACTTATCCATTGAAATTTTAAGAATGTACATTGATCAATTTATTCCAAATGTACCTGTACAGGTGGCAAATTTTTTTCTGGTTTACACAAAACCTCATGAGCATTGTACTGACTTTTAGGTGTCACAACATTTTCCACTTTATAGGAATACTTGAGCTTAGCATCTCCATAGTTTCTGTTGACGTTTCTGTTGGTTTTGTGTGTTGGTTTTAGTTTGGGTTTGTTTGGGTTTTTTTTGTTTGTTTGTTTGTTTTTTTGTTTTGTTTTTTTTGTTGTTGTTTGATTGTGTTGGGTTGGTGGTTTTTTACGTTTGCTTTTTTCTAACTCAATAGCTGGCAAATACTCTGAGCTGGAAGTAGTAAAATCCCACTGAATGTGCCTAAAATCTGGAGTAGGCAATAGGCTATTCAGTCAGTTTTTCACTTCATCCTGAGGCTGACTTTGGGTTTTTTTATTACTCTAGAAATGTCAAGAATAACTTTAGGGTTTGTGATCATGAATTGCCTTTAATTTCCAATGTTGTTTTGTTTCCTGTTTCTCTGTTCTTCACACCACATTTGTAAGCTCCAAAGACATGTGATTGTCTTTAACCAACTTTCACACACTTTTTACAATGCCTATTTAAGAAATGAAACCCACTAACATGATTCAGGTATTACAGTCAGCAACAGTTAGTGAAATATGATATTAAATGTGTCTCACAAATAAATAAACAAATAAATCCTGGCATCACAGAAGATGAATTGCCTCAACTTATTACTTGTGTCTCTTCTTGTTCAGCTCCCTCTTTTGGATCTTTGCCCCTAGAAGTAAACTCCATGTGACACTAATGAGTTGATTTACTTCCAGGTTTGTTGATCATTTTCTCACCTTACAAACTGAAAAAGCAGAAGAATACGAGGAAATTGGTTAAAATGTAATAAATATTTTTTGAAGTGTTTTCCTTTCACAAAATATAGTATGAAGGAAGTAGAAAATCTCATAGCAATAAGGTATATCAAAGCTTTGGAAGCCAGATGTGTGCCCAATTTAATTTATTTGCCAATCTTGAGTTTTCTAATCAAAAAGAATGTTAAGCTTACTAAAAGGGTAAAGAGTACTATTTCGTATACAACTACTAATGCATGTTTGAAGCAGGAAAGACAAAAAGCTATAAAGGACTTAGGACTGAAGAAAATAAAAGTCATGAGAATAAAAACCTGCAAAGTTTGCCTGTTCTGTGGGAATGTCATTCTGATGTTAGAGCTGATGTCTTAGTTTAAAGCAGCAAAGTAAATATAGGGCTCTATCAGGATGCACTAACTGAACTACTACCATAAGGCCACCATATGGCCCTTTGTAACACCAGGAGAAATCAGGACCAGGCAGGTAAACATTTCCTTTACAAATCTTTGTGTTTCTTGACACAAATCTAAGAAACAATGAAAGAACTCATTTTCATTTACCCTTTTTTTTACCCAGCCTAACCTCTGTTATTCATAGGGAAGGAAAACAACTATGGGCATGACATGGCAAAGACTTTTAGGATTGTATATGTATAGCTGCTGGTGATGAGTAGACCTTAATTTCTGTCAAATTTTAATATAGAAGGTGATCAGACATAGTGATAATGAGATTTCTATGAGTAGTTGGATGCCTAAGCACAGGCGAGTCAGGATGCCAATGTAAATTACGATTAATGTATGAAAGAAACAATTTTAAGGTTCCTATGAGACTGTCTGTTATTGTGATTAGAGAAGGAATTGAATAAAAAGAGTTGTGTTGTGGTTAAATCATGGAAAGAACATGTGAACATAAAATTTTGGCCCTCATCGAGAAAATGTCAAGTCTCCCAATAATTTCAGTAGTGTTAGGATTTCACCCTAGCTTTCTGTTCTTGTGCTGCTAATAACTGGATATATAATCTGAGCCAAATATAATGGTCAATATATATGTCTGCTCTATAATTAAAATGGGAAACTGTACTGTTCTTTTCCTACTTGTTGAAAAGTAGTGGAGATCATTAGAGAAGAGGAGTTAATGGATGCCCATGAGATGATTTTCATGATGGCTCTGTAGCTGGCTAGTGCTAAATACCTTTTTTTGTTTCCATTGACTTTGCCAGTTTAGTGTCTTTATGACATAAACATGCATAACATCCTTATGAATCAGTATTTTTCCAGAGAAAAGCTTTCAGTGAGATTTCTCACAGTATTTAAGCTAACTTTGTAGGTTGGACCTTGGGCTGTAGGGATGAGGAGTGGGGGGAGAGTCCTCATTGGCATTTAAGGAACACTGACAATTAACAAATCCAAACCTAAGGGCAGATTCTTACACACCTTACTTCAAATTCCACCTCTCAGCCTTCACCAGAGAAGTGGTCTTTGGTAGCCATAGTGTTTCAGGTCCATTTCCAGTTCAAGTGGTCTTCCAGACTGGTGGATTCCAGTCTGATAGGGGTTGTATATTGGACATTCACTGATTCCTTAGGATCCTTATTGAGGCAGTCAGAATTTTCAGCTTTGTTCTGACAGCTAATCTGCTGCCCTGTCCTGCACTGTTATTCTTTTTCCTGAGTTATCAAGGGCTTTCTAGGCCTCTTCCTTATGTGAGGTCCTAGTTCTTTCCAGTACTTAAGTTCTGCCCTCCCCCCAGTCCAGGATCAAATAGGCTGGCAACTTTCACAAGCACTAAATTAATATAAAACATATTTATTAAAAAAACCCTTCAAATTAGAACCAGAAATTATTATGAGGAGATGGGGGGGGGGCAGAGAGAAACCCTCGGTGGTTTAAAACTAATTTCATGAACACTAGAAATATAAAGGAAAGGCTTAAGCATGAGAGAATTTTCTATATGCTGTATATTGCAATCACAGGAGGACAATAACTCAGGTCCTCTCAATCAATTCCAATCTTTTATAGTCAACCATTGTAAAGCATTTTGTGCCCTGATTACACAGCAGCTGCTGAGACCTGAACTTCCTGAAGCTCAGAACAGCTGATCCCAATGAATAAGTAACTGGTCTGCTAAGACTCATGGCACCTGACCTACTTCAGAACTTTTCCCAAAGGTGTCACATACCAATATATAAGTCCCCCAACAATCAAAGCAAGCAGGCCTTTTGATACTGTTCCATACGCAAAACCTCCCTTTCAAGAACCTCCTTTCCCAAAGTTCATTTATATGTTGAGTCATACATCATGTAATATTTTTTGCCCATAATTGCTCCCAGTTGTGAAGCTCTCATGTATACTGAAAAATCAAAGATGAGTGAAAAACTAAATATCACCAGGCAGGGTTGCTTGCTTTTAGGATCCCTTTGACTACTCTTTGAAAGTGCTTGGAGAGGTAATATTTTCCCCACTTCCCTTTCCCAGTTTGGATTAGAATCTTTAACCTACACAGAGAGAAACAATGGCCTTTTGCCTAAGGCTCTGAAATAAATTCCTGGGGACTGATATGTAGCTTTTTGCTTTGCCACAGGTTTCCTAGCTGATCCTAGGGAATCCACTTAGGACTCAATCAAATAAAAGGATATGGAGTTTTAAGTCCAGTGCTGCAATGCCTAAATTTTAGGCTCCTGGCCCTCATATTAAAATTTAAAACCTGGAGCTAGAAATATAACTGCACAGTGCACCAAGAAAATTAGATGCCTGAGTAAAAATACTAAAGAAATCTTGACAGTAAAAAGGTGAAGGATCAAGTTGAAGTGGACAGGAGAATATCCCTAGAGGCAGTCACTTCTTAATGCTGAATATAAGATTGTACATCTTTTTCATTGCTTCTGGCAGGCTTTTTGATTGCAGAATTCTGTTATAAAGGTAGATGCCTACACTTACTCTTTGAAATAATAGTCTTGTTTTAAAGGTGTTGATGCCACTGATGCTTGTCTTTATGTAACAATAGGTTAGTGCATTCATCTGAGAGGTAGGAATTTGGATTCTTTCTCAGCTTAGTGAAGTTAAAACTTCTCTCAGGAAGGATCCATAGTAAACCTCTTAGGCAGTTACCCAATATATGTGATTTGTACCACAGTTAGTGCTATGCTATGACTGGTAAAAGTAAAATTCAGAGTCTTGAAATGAGGGGATAGAAACAAGTACTACCTTCCTGTAGGTGAGTACATGACATCATCTCTGTCTTCCAGGCGTGGGGGGGGGGGGGGGGGGGGGGTTGTGGTGTTGGTGTTGGGGTGGTTCACAACACGTACACACAGGGCGGAGAGATGGTTAAATG
>JAAGNO010027826.1:70088-92695 GCA_033439905.1 Ceryle rudis
TGTTGTGTTTTGTATGTAGTCAAGCAACTAAACCAGTCACAAAGTCACAAACATGGCACAACAAGTTCTTTCTGTCATTTTCCAACAATAGTATTTGTAGAAAGCACTGCAGGAATTCCAGCCTGTTTCCCGAGTAGGATATAAGTTGCAATACCCAACATCTGAGATATTAATTTGAAATCTTAAATCTCATGAGAAAGAATTCATAGACCCAATGTATTGATTACAGTAGTTATAGCTGGAATTCAGTTTTCTTTGTAATCTACCTTTACAGATGCTTCTACAAAAATGTATTTGTTTTGGTCAGAAATTTGTACTTTTGTTTTAATATCAAGCCAATGTTTTGATCTGTTCTTTAGATTGATTAATATATAAATAAATTGAAAAGATCTAGTTATTTCAACATAAATATTAGTCTTACTGAAACATTCAAAGCTTTGAAACCCCATCTCATTTTCGTGTGAAATGTTGTTTGTTCGATGGATCTCTACTGAACGTGAAAATCAGGCCAAGTTTGAAATCTTTGACATAAATCAATGTATGCGGTTGCCTGCGAAGATGGAGGGATAGCATGGACTGGCAAAAACATTTGTGTGTGCACTTCAGTTTAACTTAATCCTAAAGGGACTTAAACACTTTAATTTGGTTGGGTAGATGATTAAATGCTTTGAGGAATCAAAACCAGAGGTCCACTGGCTGCACCGGATACCCACACAACAAAAGTCTGGAATGAAATGTTGGACTCTGGCACAAAACACATAAATAGAAAGGAAGTAATAGAACCTAAAACTGAACAAACAAATAAATAAAAACAATGAACACCTGGATGGCAAATATTCTAAAAAGGAGCTTAACTCACACTATATTATACAACTAAGTTTGTCAAGAAAAATCAAAAGACAAGAATAACAACTAAAATATTTTCACCCAGGGTCTGTGATTATTTAAAGTATGAAATTAATTTTCTTTCAAACAGTTAATGAGGGAATTTTGAAATATGGCCTTTTGCATAATATGTTTATTTTTTCGCTTTGACGAGCAAATCTTTAACAATAACGCAAAGTTTCAAAGTTAAGATAAAACAAAAAAAAGCATAAGAGGAGGTAAACAGAACTGAAAACTAAATCAAGCTTTTCAGCATTTTACAAGAAAAAATCAATAATTAGAATAACGGACATTTGCAAGGATGGCAAGGAGGGTTTTAGTGTCCCAGAACTTTCCATCATCTTCATTAACCTAGAAGCATATGTACATTGCAGCTATATAGGAACTTTCCAGATTAGAATAAAGGAGGGAATTCTAATTTATACCTACTTTGATGAAAATTGTGAGAGATCATTTCTAAAAGGAAGCGAGTAAAATAACGGGCTGGGACTTCAGATCCCTGCATTTAATTTCCTGTTCTGTACACAAATTTCCTGTGTTTCTTGGAACCAATCGTTTAACCCCTCTGTTCCTCGGTTCCCCTCTAGAAATAGGGTTAGCAGCATTCCCTTACTTGCTGAGGACTTCTGTGAAGACAAATATTGTCAGAGACTTAAAAGTCTGTCTTGTAAAATTTGCTTTAGATAGGAGTAGCGAAATAGGTTCTTGTCCTCAGCCGTATACTTGCTCCTACTGTCCATATCAGAGTGGTCATCACCTGAAAAGTTGCATTTTTGGTATAGTTGTTTCAGTATTCAGACTTAATACAGAATAGATTGCAATTTGAGTCAATAGTCTCCTTCTCCCAGTCTGTAAAGCTCAGACATGACCCACGGATGCCTATATCATAACAAACTGTATGTCTCACTGACAGCATAGAAAGCTAGACAATGCACCCAAACTTTTGTCTTAAAAACCAATCCAAACACTTCCAAGTTTAAAATGGGATGGATCATGTGAGGTTATGGTCTCAGACAAAACAAATAAAAATTATCACAAGATAGGTCAGATGTTGGTGAGGTATCTGCATTGAGACCACATTTTAAACACTGCTCTACAACATGCAAGCAAGTAATGCAACCTAATCATCACCCATACCCAGCACAGGTCCCTTGATCCTTTTTTTGTACTCTCAGAAAATGATTCCAGCGGCAATTGTCAGATAGTGGGAGTTTGGAGGCCTTGAACAGTATTGAGTTTGTGTATGTGCACATTTCATGCTGGAAATACATCTTTATAGTTTATTTTGGATTAGGTTTGCATGTTTTAATTTGTACTTTTGGCATTCAGGACTGACATGCTGGACTTAACTGTGTAATTGTTCTTAGTCTGTTCTGAGGAAGCTAAATGAACTGCTAAAGTCACACAACATATAATGAGATACAGTTTTAGACCACTCTGTCATTTTGCTTTCTAGGTTTTATTCTTCTCAAATCTGGTTGGAAACAGAAGAGTTTTCCCCCGATACATTAAAAGCAATTTCTAAGTATATATTTATAACCTTTCTTCCAGACTTGTGAGCTAATCCTGCAGATGTTTTCCATGTACATGAAGTACAAGAAGGCAAGTGGGAACAATCACCATGGATTAGCAAAGGGCAAGTAATATTTGACCAACCTGATAAACGTGTATAAAGAAATGACTGTCTTGGCAGATGATGAGAGAGCAGTGGATATTGTCTACCTTTATTTCAGTAAGATTTTTGACACTGTCTCCTGTAAGTTTCTTACAGAGCAGATGATAAATTATGACCTGGAAGGGAAGACAGTGAGGTGGATTTAAAATTGGATGAAAGGTCAGGCCCAGAGGGTGGTGATCAGTGGCATTAAGTCTAGTTGGAGCCCAGTGACCACCAGTGAACCCAAAGGATCAATGCTGGGTTTGATCCTGTTCAACATTTTCAGTCTGTGAAATCATCATGACTGTGTGCCTCTGTGAGGTGCCTGTTCCTGCCTCATGGAGAACAAACAGGAGTAGAAAGAGGTCAGTGTGCAATTTCAGGGCTGTGATCTCATTGGGATCACAGAGATGTGTGAAATAGCTTATGTGACTGAAGTACTTCCCTGGATTGATAATGAATCTTTAGGAAGGAGAGGCTGGGGCAGTGAGGAGTGGAAAATTGCTGTTGATGTGAGGGAACACTGGGAATCTATGAAGCTCTGCCTGAAGAAGTGTGATGAACCAGATGAGAGCTTATGATTCAGGATAAGGGGGACACCAACTAGGGTGGCACTGTGGTAAGCATCTGCTATAGATTGCCTGATCAGGAAGAAGTAGATGAGGCCTTCTTCAGACAGCTGGGAGAAGCCTCACATTCATAAGCCCTGGTTCTCATCAAAGGGTTTGAGCCAGCCTGCAGTCTGCTAGAGCAATAACGCAGCAGAGCAAAAGCATCCCAGAAGGTTTTTGGAAGGCATTGATCACAACTTCTTAACATATATGATTGAGGAGCTGATGAGGGAAAAACTCTGCTGAAGCTGGGACTTAAAACAAGGAAGAACTATTTGGGGATTGAAAGTCTGGGGCAGGCTTAGCCACAGTGACCTTGAGATGGTGGAGTTCAAGATGAAGACAAAAGGCAATGACTAGTAATGGAAATCCAGGGAAATCCACTTACTTAAACATATGAAAACTAACTCTAACAGTGAGCAAACACTGCAACATGTTGTCCAGAGAGGTTGTGGAGTCTTCTTTCTTGAAGATACTCAAAACCTGACTAGATATGGCCCTGAGCAACTCTGTCTGGGTGACCATGCTTCAAGCCGAGGGGATTGGACCAGGCAATCTCCAGAGCTGCCATCCCACTTCACTTTTTCTGTGATGCTGTGATATTGCTTTCCAAACCACTTGTTTTTGAAGGTTCTGAACTTAAGATTGAATTCATGCTCCATTCACAGGAATAAATATGAGGGAACCACTAGAACCCAGTGCTGCATTGTGGGATAAATTTGTGTATGTGGCTCTCAGTGTCCAGCTCTCTGTGCCACAAGATGGCACTCTGGAGTAGTTTTGATTTGGTCAGATTGTAAAGTTTTGAAAACCTATAGATCTCTGTATTTGTGTTAAAATGGTGTGACAGTTTTCTGTATGACACACTAAAATGATTATTAAAAAACCTTTATGTTTTAAACCTTCTCCAATTAGGGCATAATAGACAACCATTTCTGAGCATGCTGAGGTTGAAAAAAAATAGCATAAATGTAAGGAAAAAAAGAGGGGGGAAAAGAAAGAGATTTGGCCAAAGCCTTCCAGCTTGTAACACAGGATGTAGAGTGAATGGAATATGTATAGACTTTGGCATAAATTTTAGGTGGAGCTGTTTATACTACAGTGAGTTTCTTAGATCATGGAAATTTTGATGAGTGACAATGGGAAGACTACATAAAATAATCAGACCTAATTTAGGGTGAAAAATCAGTTTACATTTATAAAATATTATATTAGTGAATTAAATGAACTAGCAAATTATGTAAAAATTTCAGTGCTCTACACTAAGCAAGAAGAATGGTTAACATAAAGAGCTACGGGTTTATAAGTGATGCTGCAATATCCATTCTACTGACCAAAGACATGATCAAACTATACACAAGCCTATCATAACAGACACGTGGAAACACGTTCTAGATTTGAAAGCTGTATTTAGGATATAATAATATCTGGGTCCAACTTTTTATTGCTTATCAATAGTATTTACCAGTTCCTAACTGTAAAGTAGCAGTAATAGTACTTTCTTTCTCCATAAGTGTTTCAGAAGACAAATCTATTGAAATCTAATATAATGGATATAACAAATAAGTAAGCAGAAGGCAATGAGATTGCAAATATCTTTCCTCTTCTCTGTCAGGCTTTGCCACCAACAGTCTAAGCTGACTGTAAGGAACATCCATTGTCACTTGACCTCATCATGTTCTTAAACCATTGTTAGGTTTTTGCTGTGGACATTGAGTAGTGAAAAGGGAAAATGAACCAGCTCCAAATTTTGTTACTCAAATAAATTTGCAACAGTTCAGTCTGAATGGATTTTTGAAGTAAGGATTTATTGTTCATTGCAAGCAAAATCCATTCTTCACTGAACTGAATAGCAAAATTAGTAAGTTAAAAGCAAGAACAGCAGAAAAAATCAAGAAGTTAAATAAGATTTCACACATTTTTTTTAAATGAATGGAGTGGAAAAGAAAGTAGTAAAATTCCCAGAAGCCATTCAGTAGGAACTGTACTAAAGGATAAGCATGCACTTTTAGAAACTGCACTGTGAAACCTTGGAAGCAGAAGCTTGTAAAAGTCCAGGTTTCCACTGGCATTAAGAATAACCTTTGGGTTTCCTCCAGCAAAACCTTTGAAATTAATAAAAGGTGTACTTTTATATAAAATATATATAGTGCAGGAAGGCAATGTTGCCACAAGCAGTTTCATCATAATTAGCTCTTTTCTTCTGCCAACATCATCTCTCCTGCCATTGCCACTAATTGCATTGTTACAGTAAGTAATTTTAAACAGGATGTCAGGAGACACGATTTATTAGGTAACTATTATATTAAAGAAGCACTGATTGTATAGACAGTGATGGTAGTATACTAAATAATTGTTATTGGTCAAAACTTGCAGATTAAAGACTTCATGGAAATGGAACAGTTAAATTGCAGAGTACTTAAAGTACCCCTACCTGAACTGGTAGGTTGGTATATTTTATCAGTACATTGACTCAGCTGAACATAAATTAATTGAACAAGACTATGCTTATCTTTATGTATTACAGTAGCACTGACAGGCTTCAGCTACAAGCATTGTCCTATTTTGTCAGTCATGGAAGCTGACATAAAGCTTGCTAAGGAAAAAAAGGAAAGCTAAAGGTAGGATTGATCATAGACAACAAACAGAGGTGACATTAATTTGTACACATCGTGAATTTCTGATAGAGACAGAAATTCCTAAATTCCACTCTAGCCTGTTCAGTGCATGATGTCATAAGAAGTAATGTTTTTTTGAGGGAGAAATTCCATTCACAATTAGTTGCAGTCAACAATGTTTCTTCTTCCTATGTACCGATACAGGTTAGGGGTTAACCTTCCGGAAAGCAGCTCCATGGAGAAGGACTTTAGAGTCCTGGTGGACAATAAGTTATCCATGGGATGGCAATGTGCCCTCGTGGCCAAGAAGGTCAATGGTATCCTGGGGTGCATAAAGAAGAGTGTGTCCATCAGGTTCAGGGAGGTTCTCCTCCCCCTCTCCTCTGCCCTAGTGAGAGTCCAAGGGAGAGCTATGAGAATTATTAAGGGACTGGAACATCTCTTATGAGGAAAGGCTGAGAGACCTGGGGCTGCTTAGCCTGGAGAAGAGAAGACTGAGAGGGGATCTTATCAATGTTTACAAGTATCTGAAGGGTGGGTGTCAAGTAGAGGGGACCAGCCTCTTTTCAGTGGTGCCCTGTGATAGGACAAGGGGCAGTGCTCAGAAACTGGAATACAGGAAATTCCACCTCAATATGAGGAAAAACTTTTTTCCTGTGAGGGTGACAGAGCCTGGAACAGGCTGCCCAGAGAGGTTGTGGAGTCTTCTTCTCTAGAGACTTTCAAAACCCATCAGGATATGTTGCTGTGTGGCCCGCCCTGGGTGATCCTGCTGTCAGGGGGGTTGGACTTGATGATAGCCAGAGATCCCTTTCAACTCCCACCATTCTATGATTCTTATTGCCTGGTGCTGAAAAAACTAAGCCTGTGGTCTATCTCAGCTTGTTCTCCAGTCTTGGAGTACTTGATCCACAAGTCAAGGAAAGACTGAGGCACAAAGCTACAAATTTTTTTTCTGCCAGTATGGCTGAAAATGAGCTTAAACCAGATGGGATGAGCAACTTGGCTCAGAATATCATAAAGATAAATATGAGAAAGTACATATATCTGAATGTATTAACTTCCTTGTTCTTTTTTCCTTTTGGTTTCTGTGCTGCCACAGAGTGGGAAATAGTAGAAATACCATAAAAGGTAGGTTTACAGCTTTTTCATTGTTCATGATACTCCAGTAAAACCTCTAAGATGAATGTCTTTGGAGACACATTTTGCACTTATTTCGGGAGTTTAAATCTTTTATATATTTTAGATAGTTTTACAGTATTTAGATGGCCCTGTGGTGGTCCAAATCCCTGGTTTTATCAGTGCTGTACAAACACAGAACAGAAAAACTGTTCTTATCACAGAGTACAAGTAGGAGATATATCAAAAGCAGGCTGCAGGGGATGTGATAATGTTTAGGAACTTCTGAAGATCTCTGAATGATTTAAAACAATATAAACTTTTTTCTTTATAATTATGCTTTTAAAATTAAAGCATTTAGTTTAAGTCAGATGAAGATATTAGGAAAGAAGAATCAAAAAAAATGATAGAGTTTTCAAGTGAATAAACTTTCTACCTTATTCACATAGAATCAGTTTCACTACCTGGTAGAGAATAAGGTGGTCCACATAACACTGGGGGAAGAACATTAGGTGCAAATGACACCTAATCTGCCCAGAAACTCTGCAACAAATTAAGAACATCCATCTGCTACATGTGTGTGAATGCAAATTCACCTTGGAAACAATGATCAAAAAAGATCTCTTTTATCAGTGTTCCTTGGAAGTTCAGTTCTTGTTTATGCTCCAGCTGCATGCACAATGAATCCTAATACACAACTTCACATGTGATGTTTGAATAAGGTTCATTCCTAACTGTCTGGTCATGAGTTATCTCTTTTAATATCTCAGGATTTATAAATTTCAGCAAATAGGGTTCCTTCCTTATTGGTCCATTTATAACAATTTCATGTACATATATATATATAATTTATGAAGTGTTTGATTCACACGGTGTTTGCTGTAATACATGGTAAATATTTTCAGTAAAATTCTTTCTGAATTCAGACCTTCAGAGTATTTGTTTTCCTTAGAGACATCTTCCTGGACTCAATTTTTTGCTTGCTTATTTCATGGGTCAATATATGGGATTTGCACTGGGTTTACAGACCACCTATCCCTCATACTTTTAAAGTCAACAGAAGATCTAGATAAAGATTTTTTTCTTTCCACTGGACAATACCCTAAATACTGATTCCAGTTTGTAAAATGGGTAAAAGCACTTAAGCATATGACTTCAACAGATTGGTTTCCTGAATTTGTTCAAAGTTCTTTGCAAATTAAATTATATTTAAGAAATTGATAGAGAAATGATCCTCTATTTACAAGTGTCTTGACATGAAGGTGGACTTTTACATAGTTTGAGCTGTTTGTCCAGCTCAGCTTGGGTATTTCATGGTTCAGAATGGTTAACTGGAATTCTCAAATTGCTTATTTTAATAGTCTCCAGAAACAGCGTGGAAAACAATGGTTTGCTTTCAAAGTAACATAGAAATATATAAACTGTATCCAGTGTTGTTAGAGTTCTAATTCTGGAAGGACCAGTACTGTATTTTGGTTTCAGCTCTAGGCATTATATTCAGTTCATATTATTTAATATCTGTTTAATGCAGAATGTGAAAACACTTTTGGGATTCAAATCCTTTGCTGAACAAAGTCCTAAGTATTATGTTACACAGTCAGGCTTCCTTGCATGTTCTTTCTTTGACCTATTATATTCTTTTCCTCAAAATGGAAGAAGAAAGCTTCAGGAAGTGAGGTGCAATGTGCTCTTCACTTTGTCATCCTGAATGAATGATAATCAAATGGTCAGAGCACTGTCTCAGCAAACATTGATCTGTGGATTTGAACCTCATCAGTCAGAAAAAGGCTTAAGATCCAGTTGTTTAGCTCTGTGAGTAAGTATCCTAACCACAAAACTGTTATACACAGGAGGTCCTTTTATTCCAGATCAGTTTCTTTTTTTTTTTTTTAAAAAAAAACAAGCAAGTAAAAAAAAAAAACCTAACTCAAAACCCCAAACAACTCACACTCCATTTGTCAAAGAGAGAACTGTTATAAATATCTACTTCCCAAAGATCTGGAGATCTACACTCTAAGCTTATTAAAGGGACCTCCCTGTATTTTGAGCTGTGATGTTTGAATGCATAACAAAACTCTGCATTGTACTCCATATCAATATTCTAGCTTCCTTTGAACACCTAGAAAAGTTTGATCCCCTTTTCTGTGTGTGCATCTCCCATACGGTCACATACAACAAACTATTTCCTACAAAAAAAGGTTGTGAAATGTATTCAGGAAATAAGATATTTGGTGTTTTATATTAACAATATAAAATCAGGACAGCTGAAAATGATGACACTGTTGTTAGTTCCTTTGGGTAGATGAAATCTGTTCTTTTTTAATGGGAATTTCATAGGCTTAAACAAAGACTTCTCTGAGAAGAGGCACTGAAATTCTTTTTTTTAAATAAATTAATTTTGATAATTTCTTTTCCAGGTTTCCATTAAGAAAAAACAAACAAACAAACAAACAAACAAAAACCAAACCAAAACAAAAAAAACCCACAACTTATTAACTTATTCCTAACCGAAACACCGAAAAATCCAGGCTTCTCTATTTTATAAAGCAGAAAGAAAAATTATATCCTGGGTTGTACAAGTAAAAGTGTAGCACAAGGGAATGTCTTCTCTGATGGCACTTGTGATATCCCATCTGGAGTATTGTATCCAGATTTGGGCTCCCTGGTACAAGAAGAGAGACTGGAACACTGGTTTCAGTCAGGTAGAAGGCCATGAAGGTGATCATGGGGCTGGAGCACATGGCATACAGGGCAATGCTCAGGGCATGGGGTTTGTTCAGCCTAGGATTTTACTGCTGTCTACAACTATTTAATGGGAAGGCATACAGAAGACAGAGACAGATTTTGCCTAGAGGTGTGAAGGGACAGGATGACAGTTAACAACTACATCTTGCAGCAAGGAACATTTAGATCAGATGTTAGCAAAGAAAAAAAAAAAAAATTCACCATGAGTGTGATCAGACACTGGAACAGCAGCCCAGAGATGTGGAGGCTCCACTGTTGAAAATGTTCAAAGTTTTCCTGGTCAAGCCCTGATCAATCTAATTAGCCCTGCAGGTGAGGGGTTGGAACGATGATCTCCAGAGGCCCCTTCCAGTCAAAATTACACTATGACTTTACAGTTAGATTTCCATGCTGAAAGAAATAAGTGATCAGAAGGACTGTGTGTGACAATATGAGGATCACACAGTCTGCTCCTCTCTTTTTAGTGTGATGTTCTGACTATGCACTATTTTCTTCCTTGTGTTGTACCTGTGTAGATCAACTATCTTCAGCATTTTCATCTCTTGAAAAAACTTGCTGATAAATCACCAAAAAAAAAAAAAAAAGCCCAACAGCCTTTAAGAAATTTTCAGATTTATGAACAGACTTATTAGAAATACCACTCAAAAAATGAAGCTTAGAGAACCTTGACTTCATTACGCACTGAGTGATTCACATTTATCAAAGCACTGAAATAATTTTAGTTACATAAGGAATTGTCTTGATCGATCTGATGAAGGATTTATATGTTAGATAACATCACTTGTATTGCATGCATAGAAAGTTTCCTTCTGAAGTTTTCTGTATGTGAGTATTCTTTAAGAACTTTCTCATATGACAACTGTATTCCCGTAGAAGTAAGATTTGCACAGTTGGAGTAGGCTGGTTATGACAGTTTGAACAGGAGAGTGGCATTAGTATTTTGGTTATTTTTTTCCTCTTTAAAAGGAAGACAGTTTTTCGTGTTAGTATTGTAGGTCCACAAAGAAGGTTCATGACAAAGACAAGCCTTTAAAATAGAGATTACCAAGTAATGACTTTAGTTTGTAGGCCAGGAAATAAAGAAAAAATCCCTTTCTAAACATGTGTTCCTTAGTTCAAACATGCAAGAACTACCTATCCAGGAAATTTATTGATCCTTTAGATACCTTTTTTTCCTGTGTTTTCATATTATTTAATAAATATATTGTGACAAACTGTTGTATCTCATGGACTTAGAAGTACTTCTTTTTTCTTCCTCAGCAGTAGGAACTGCATAAGTAAATCAGAGACTGAATAACATATTTTGCTGATTTCATGCTATTTGACACATGTTACTATGAATGAAGAAAAGTGCAAAGGAGGAGGAATTAATCAATTACAATAAAGGCTTGGTTTGCCTTTATGCGTTTTCTGATCTCTGACCTATGTATAATGGTTTTGATTAAAACTCCCATCCTTTTTTGTTGTCAGCATCTTTGTCAAACATAAATACTAAAGTTGCCAATCAAAATATTGTAAAGAGTATCAGTTACACAATTTTAATTCTTCCTTTTTAAAGCACATGCAGGTACAAAATAATAAAAGATATAATAATGAACACATTGAAATGAAATATGCCATTTACCATGAATATTACAGAAACTTAATATTAAAGAAAACAAGAATGATATAATCAAATAGAAAGGAAAAAGAGAATAACATGATTAGGTTAATATGAAGAAGACATAAAATTTTATTTCTTCTGTGTATCTAATGAATGGAACTAATTTCTAATATCTTCAGTTTAAATATTCTGTTTAATAATAACAGATTTCTCTATAGACAGAGGTTTCATCATTTATTAATGGGGACACAGTTGCTTCAAGATTAGTCTTCAGTTCCCCTCTACAACATCAGAAAGAAGCAAGTCTTCTGAGTTCCCCTGGGATGTAGAATTTGGTATTTGGTGGAGTTTCATTATTGCATTTTTGTTTATTCATTTGCAAACATAAAATGAAAATGAAAAACCAATACTGTTGTTGAGGCAACCAGTTTAACTACTACCAACAGATATTTATGAAATTGTTGGTGATCAGTAATGTAATAATTAATAAGTGTAAAGAATATCTAAGCAAAACCATGTCATTTTGCATGGAGGCATAAATTGCATATCTATGTGAAAAGGAGCACCTAAACCAACTTGCAGACTCAGTGACTGGCCCACATTGAGAATCTTATGATGTTGTAATAATCTAGTTCCCACTGCATCTTCCTGAGCAAGATAAACCCTATCATCTTCCATTTAATTTACTGTAACATGGTGGACAGAGCAATGATTCCCAAGCTGGTCCAGAAAGAAGTAAATAAAAATAAGTGGACAGAAAATATTTAAATAAATATTTGGCTTCTGAGATAGTGAATGCATTCATTAAACAAACAAAGAGGAAATTAATGAAAAAGGCAACTATTGGATGCCTGGTGTGATATAATAAAAATTTACCCAAGCTGAATAAACTATCTAAGCTACCACACATTTATCAATATTGCTTACAATATTGTACTACTTTTGATGTTCACTCATCATTAGAATAACCTTTTCAGGAGCAGAAAAATGTATTTGTCAATGATGTATCTTTAACAGACATCAATATATTCTTACCATTGAGGTGTGTTCACGCTGTAAATAGGAAAAATATAATGAATAAATGAATAATTGCTCTGCCATGGATATTCATACAGGGGCAGAAAAATAGTTTCCTGTATTTCAGTTTGTGTCCATTGCCTCTCACACTATCACTGGGCACCACTAAGAAGAGTCTGGCTCTTCATGTAGTATAAATCCACCTGGCTTTCTCCTTATGTAGCATATATTTCATTAGCTTTACTAGGAGGATGTAATGGGAAGATCACCAGGAGTTGCCTCCCAAAGACATTGGCCACATTCCTCAGTAATCATCCAGTTGTTTTCAAATGTTCCCTAACCTGATCGTCTTCTGCAAAGGAGCCTTCCTTGTTCCAGACATTTTTACTGATTGCAGGGACCACTAGTCTTACCAGTAAAAACTGAAGAGAAAGAGGCACAGAGTAGTTTGGCCTTTTCCATGTCATTTTTTTATCCAGTCTTTTGTTCCATTTAGCAATGTGTTCACATTTTCCCTAGGCTTTCTTTGGTTGTTGATGCAGCTGTTGAAGCCCTTCTTATTGCCCTTGGTAACTCTCACGAGATACAACTCCAACTCCAGTTGGGTTTTAACTTTCCTAATCCTGTCCTGACATGCTTGGACAATGTCTCTATACCCTTTCTGAGTTATCTAACTGTGCTCCCACCTCTTACGTCCTTTTTAAGTTTAGCAGGAGCTTCTTGTTTATCCATGCAAGCCTCCTGTCATCCTTGCTTCCTTTTCTGCACATGGACTATTTGGAGATGATTCTTGAAAAAATAACAAGCTCTGCTGGACTCCCTTTCTCTCCAAGATAATATACTGTGGGGCTCTTGTAAGCAGATGTCTGAACAAACCAATGATATGCTCTCCTGAAGTCCAGAGTGGTGATCTTGCTGCTTGTTTTGTTTCTTCTTCTTATGATCCATCTTACAGTTATTGATACCAAACTTGCCTACACCTTCAATCCCCATTTTGCTTCTAAGTGCCAGCTCCAGCAAAGTTTATTTTTGTTATTAGCTCCACGGTCACCTATGTTATGAATTGTCACCATGGTACTCCAAAATCCTCTTGGTTTGCTTGTGCCCTGCTGTGTAATCACTGCAGCAGTATTGAGATCATGAGGTCTCTCCCCCTCCAAACCATGCTTCACCCTTTCCTTGACAGACTGGTCCACCAATTCCTCAGCTTACTGTTGGCTGTAATTTTCCTCCCACATAGTCCCTAGCTTAAAGCATTTCTGACCAGACTGGTCAGCTCATTGGCAAAGGTGCTTCCCGTCTCCTCTCATCATGATCCTTCAGAATGGTTCTATAATTTAAAGGCCAAATCTCTGTTGTCCGTATCTGCTGTGAAGAGATTTTGACTGAAGGATAGATCCATCCAGTCCTCCCAAAGACCTTTCTCCTTACCAAAAGGATCAAAGAGAAAATCATCTGGGCTTCTTGGTTCTTGCTTCCAGTCATACAGTCACACTTGATATGCTCCATGTGCCTCCAGGAAATATCACTGCACACATGGAAAAGCAGCAGGGGGTGATAGTGGAAGGACTATGAAACCTCAGCAGCTTCTCCCCAGGGTCCTGGATATGAGCACTAACAAGCAGCAAATCTCCCTAGGGTAGAGGTAAGCTTAGTAAACAGGAGCTACTACTACTTCCTTCTGCTGCTCAGGCTCAGCCAGTTTGGGTGTTTTGTTTGACAGAGCTCCCAGCCCCTCATCTGCTCCAAGGGCACTGACCTACACTGTAGTTTCAGATTTTCAGGAGCAACAGGAGCTGTCCTTCTGGTGCCAGAAGTCTCAAGCTTCTAGCTTTAGTCATCACAGAAGTCTTCATTTCCTATCCAGATATGCACAGATTCTGCCTTTGCTTCTGCCAGTTGGGTTTTCAGGTTCTTGTACATGCAGGGTCTCAGAGAAGATCCAGTGAACTTCTTTCTCATCATCTCTGATGCTGTGCAGTCTGCCTATCTCCTCCTGCAGTGCCTTTTCTTGACAACACAGACTGTTCATCAGTGCATATCTCTTGCAGGCAAGGAACCCACCTTGCCCCCTGACCCCAGTCTCAGTGAGAGGCCCCAGGCACCCCTGCAGCCCTAAGTCTGCAGGGCTATGTCCTCTGTTGGGAGCTCCTCCATTGTGTCCTCCATCTGGTCCATGACCCTGATGTGAAAGGGACAGCTGCTCCAGCGGTTGTTGGAACTGTGCCCTGTTGCATGTCATTACCACAATTAAGCACATGTGTGTGTTGTCCTCAGCAAATACCCTGTCTCTCTTCTGCAAAAACTGCCACCTCTGTTAGCTGCTTTTGCTTCTGGAAGCTGTGTCCTGAGCCAGCACCTCTGTAAACCTCCTCTGCTTGATCCTCCCTTATCAGGAATGTGTTGGCACAAAAGGTTGGTGCACCCTTTGATCAAGAACAGCTGACAGAGCTCAGTAGAAGCTGCTAGAGCTCCCTGGAAGTCATGAGCTCATATCCTTTCCTGGCAGCAGTAGGCACCCTGATGTTTCTCAAAGGGTTCCCAGGAGTACCCTGATGATCTCAAGACAAAATTTCCAGAGGATCTAGGTGACCCAAGAGTCCAGAAATGCTCCACTGAAATGCTTCAGTTGAAAGCTGGTTGAGCATTAATTTGGATCTATTACTCCATTATATTAATTGCTTTAGAAGGAGGATCTTCTGCTGATTTTAGATAAAAGTTGATGTGTGGCTCTCTGGATTGAAACCAATTTATACTAATGCTTTTGCTTGTTTCCAGGGCACTAAAAGTGTGAGCAGTAGGCTGGAAGAGAACAGGGACAAAGCCAAAATGTACAATACTTGGATTATTTTGGCTATTGCTATGCTAATAAATGTGCCTGGAACTGCTCTTTGGTATTGAAATCAGCTGGCACCAAATAGCTCATGGCCAAACTGCTGAACTCCTTTTCCCTCCAAAACAGGACAGCTGTGTCCAGACTGAGAATGATCCTTGGCCTGTGGTAACTCTAACACTGTGACTTGAAATTACTTCAGAGAGCACTATTTGGCCTGTCTCAAAACTGTTGAAGGGACTGTTTTAACAATTTAACAGTGTGTATTATCAAGTTCCAAAGCCCATGAACATTCAGGAGATTCCTTCAGAGCACTGATGACAACTTCTTGGCACAGGTGGAGGAGGAGCCAATGAGGAGAGGTGTGCTGCTTTTCTCAAGCAAAGATACACTCTTAAGACCTTGTTCTAACTTGCTGAAGGTTTACCAGAAGTGAAAGCAGTCTTAACCTTCCTTCATCAGCAGCAAATGCAGCATGACTGTAAGGAAAGGGCTACCCTCCTTCCCTGCAAACTACAATTGTTCTAGTCAACTTCTATTCAATAGTAGTTTCTAATTCAAATTTCATAATGTGCAATCCTGATACAGCAGTTCCATACCATAGCACATTTTTTGCTGTTGTTTTCATATATAGGTTTGAAATTTTATTTTTCTCTTTCAGTAAAAGGAAAACTTAAGTATGAGGAAAAAAAAAAAGTTATGACATGATGCAGGGAAAAAAAATGGAATTTCTTTATGTCTTGTTATGAATTTAGAAATCAAATTCAGCCACTGTCAGAGACTTAAAGAATTGAACTGATAGAGCTATAGCACTTATGCTATTATACGAAATATGGTTAGTGTAGAGCGTTAGTAGAATTATCCTGTTGTAATCAAAGATTCCCTAACAAGTCACTTTGAAAACTTCATATCAAGAAAGCAAATTGTGGCCTTTCTGTGAACCCACTAAATAAAGTAAGATAAATGAAGATATGAAAATGGGTGACACATAAATAGAATTATCATCTATTTGGTTGAAGATTACAGGTAGTTTATTTATAGCTTATGAGTGAAATCCTGGAACCAGTGTAGCTATTGGCAAAACTCCCACTGTTGTCAGTAGATCCAGAATATCACCCTGTAGAGCCACTGGAGATTAATAAGAAAGAAATCTTAGCTCAATGGTTAAAAAGCCCATTTGGATCATCATTCTTAAAGAAAAGATAAAATTACCAAAAAAAATCCCCCATTATTAATGCCAAAAAAAAGTAAAATTGACATAAATTAAAAGATGGTGATCATCTGCCTTTCTGATGAAACATATTTTCTCACCTACAAGTTAAATTAAATGTAGGCATTTTCACATCATGTATTAATGCATATTTTTAGTGGAAAATGCTATTTTTAACTTAAGAACAGATGAGCCATTAGATCTGATTAGTTCAGTTTGACTAATGCAAAAATCATCTAAATGTAGTAATTGATGCTGTATAAAAGAGGATTTTTTGTTGTTAAATTACATTTTTTAGCAAGGACAGTAGCTTATGTCTTTAGCCTGCCAAAAAATTCTGCTTGTTGCTTGTCAATACTGACACACATTCTTCCTATTAAAAGTTTATTCTAATAAGCACAGAGCTTAATTCTTTCCACTGGGGGGAGTGGAAAGAAATGTATATATATCATAGTCCACACTACTATGGAGGAGTCTATGGAGGAGTGCTTTAGGAAATGCATAATCATTTTTTTGTAATGCAAGATATGCAATTCTTCCAGACATCTCATTCATTAATATTACTGCAAAAACTGTTCTGCAAAAGCAGGTATTTCAAAGCTAAAATTAACCACAGAATTTGTATATCAGATAAAATTAAATTTCAAAGTCAAGAATGTTCCACTAAAAAAAAACCAAATAATATCTCGCATTTACTGTCAAAAGTACCAGTTCACACCATCAGTTCATCTCCAGCAGGCACATTTGAAAAAATGGGATCAGACTCTTCTTAATCAGATAGTGGGTCCTAACAAGATACGACAAAACCTTTGTGAAGAAGTCCTATGAAATTTAATATAATGAAGCCAGCAGTAGTTTGTATGGAATTTTAATGAAAGTGTCAGGAGCTGCTTTCATTAAAGTTAGCAGAAAAACTATTCCACATCTCAGAATGTGTTTTAAAAGGCCATAGAATTTCACAAAGAATTATAGCCAATTTTCAACCCTTAAGATATCTTACAAACCTTGATAACATTGTATGCATTCATTAAATGGTTAGAGAACGTAGAAAATTTCTATTTTGTTAATTAAATTTGAGAGGTTTTTTTCTGTAAGTCATAGCATTACTATGCTTAATTACTTAATAGGTCACTGCTTTTACAAATGCATTAGAGTTGAACAGTCAGAATTTACTTAAGTTTTATCTTCAAGATACATGCAAAAGATTATTTTTTTTCACTCTTAACTTACTTGTTTTCTGAAAGAAGGGAAGTAGAGATAGTAACCACATTTTCAATGCTGCAAAACTTGCAATTACAAAAATATAAAGAATCCCAACTTAACAGTTTGGATTTTTTATTCATTGTTGAAATGTTGGTGAAATAGAAGATACTTTTTGGCTTGTGAAATCTGAATATGAATAATCAGGTAATGAAAGTAATGCATGGTTTTACAAAGTTTGATGTCAGCAGTAGTAGAACTAGTGATAATAAACTCAACATTTTATTGCCATTAATGTTTTCTCTACTCATAGGGAAAATATTTGCTCAGTACTTTCCTTCCTATGGATGTTTTTTTCATACAGGAATATCTACATTAATATATTACACAGAGGAATCTGATATCATTAATTTGACAAAGTGTAGAAGATAAATCCTATTTAATGAGTAAAAATGTGTCTGGCCATAACATGGGATCAAAGCTGAGGGCAATTCTGGAAAGTGAAGCCTTGTGACCCTAAATCAGAGTTAAGTAATGTCAGTGATGTATGCAGCGCTGATGAGCTGGAATGCTGAAAAAGATGACTTCACCATCTTTTTATTTTTTGTTTGTTTGAAAATCAAGAAGAACAGACACCATAATATAAAACATCACAATTACACTGTTAGAATAACAAGCTTTTGCCTCAGCAGAACCACTTGTCTTCTCTGAAATATCTCATTAACCAAGACTGAATATAAACTAAATGAGACACAATGACAGAGTAAGTAGCAATTGATGGAAACAAACCAATTTTCTCTACCTAATGTTATATTAATATATATTTTTTTAATTAAAATTGGGATCTGGATTACATTTAGAAAAAAATTTCACTCCTTATTGAGTGCACCATGACAGGGACAAGCCAGGAACTGAGGGTGACCCCATATATTTTGTGTCTTCACCAGTGGAACACAGTCCTTCAGGGGCAAAATGTGGAAGGCTGAGACAAGGACAGGGAAGCCAGGTAGCCCCTGACAATACCAGATCCTGCATCCCTTCAGGAGTCCAGCTAGGGTCAAAAGGAGGCAGAACCAGGGAGAAGCTGGAGACAAGATTCAGTGTAGTCTTAAGTCCATCTGGTGATGATTTCAGAGACAAGGTACCTACAAGAAAGCTCTAAAGTTCACTCAGGAAGTCAGGCCAGAGACAGGGCTGAGGAGAGGCACACCTGTGTCAGCCCAGTCCAGGACTGATGGCTTTGGAATCAGCTGACATGCACTTTCTTTGTCTACAGTCAAGGGGTTAGTGGGGGTCCCAGGTGAGGCTGGTTAGGGACAGTAAGGTCTATTGGTGCCCTCAGGGCCCTGGCCCTGAGCACATCCATCACACTGAGGTTCTGTCCCATTCACCTGCTTTTATATCATCTTTAGTAAGAACAACATAGCTAAGGCAGGCAGGGATGCCCCAATAAAAGCAGACAAGTGAATCCATTAGTGAATAGTGACCCCTAAACATTGACAACACAACATATTCTGAAGCAAATGCTTGTCTTCTCCAATTCAACTGACGAATGTGCTGGCTTTGTAAATACTTAATTCTGTCCAGTGGTTTGTGAACACAAATAGAAGATTAACTTACAGTTTAAGAAATAAACAACTTGTAATCTCATTGTTTTCCTAGAAACAGCTATATGAATCCTCCTTTCTTATGCTGCTAATTGTTCTGGCTGAGGGGAAGTGAGAGGCAGCCTCTCCTGTTTCTCAAGAGGTCCAAAGCACATGGAAGCACCTTATTGCTCTGTCACACTTGGGAGAGTGAGGGTAACCAGCAGAGACATGAAATAGACTGTTCTCCCTGTTGTTGGTACCTAGATGCTCAACAGGTCAATGAAGAAATGAAAGCTCATTAATATGCTTTTTCCTGCTCATAAATGAGTTTTGCCTCTTTCTTTGCCTTGTACAGGAAAAAGTTCTGTGGTGATGTTAGATTGCACTGGCTTACCAGTCCCCTCTTTCCTCAGGTGAAGGTGTCCAACATTTTTGATAGTGCCTAAATTAACCACCCAGCTAGGCTGGGTTTACTCTGCTGTCTGTGCTTACAGAGACACTTCTAGGGCAGACATAAACACTCTCTGACCATACAAGAAACAGCACAGTCATGATAGCAGGCTGGATGACTCAAGAGTAAGAGAAGCTCACGTGGGTAAAGATGTAGGTATGTTATATCTACATATGGAGCAGGGCTGCTGAGGTGAGACTCTCCACTTTTTTAGTGCACCAGCATTAGGCTGAAAGAGCATTTAAGGATTGTAGGCCTCTAAAGGAGGCCAGTGTTGCATTTGGCACAACACTCTAGTGAAAAAGTGCGTTTACTCAAATGAGTAAAGTGAAAAATTGCAGTAAGCAAACTCCTCCAGCGCAGCTGTCTGTAACCTCCCAGATACTAAAGGCAGTAACAACTGTTACAGTTTGATACTTCTCTTGCTTATAGCAGTTTGACACCAGAGACTCCAGTGACTTCACATTAACACTTGTGTGGGTGGAAGAATAATCATGCTTTTGGCATTCACAAAGCTCTTCACATTTGCTTCACTTTTAACTAATCACAAGAGCACCTCTGCGGGATAAGCTATTACACTTTCCTCTGATTTAAAGAGAGAAGGGGAACCAAAACTAAATTCACAAAGTGCAGAAAGCACTGATTAGGGGTCAGGAGTTTCTTCCTGTTTACCTCATTCTCTCACAGTGTGGACAGATTCTAGGAAAAATCATGCTGCTTTAGTCTAGTGGGTCTAGTGATGTCATCAGCTGTGCTGCTGCAGGAGAAGCTCAGGAAGCTGAACACAAGTCTCAGCAGGTAAAGGATCCTTTTCAGTTTATCTTTCATTTAAGTCCCAGGAACTCCACTGCACCCTGATGCACAATTCTTCAATATACCACAAGTAGCTCCAGGATAATCATGTTCAAGCTGCCTCTGGTGTACTTTCTGTGTGCCTTTGGCTGCAGGGTTCTGGATGTAGTACAGTTTTAATAAAGTTTGTTTTTTATAGCTTGCTTATTCCATATACAGTCCAAAGTTGGGGATCAAAAGAGGCTTATGTAGATGTTCTGAGACATCAGCTGCTAAATCATTTTCTGCAACTGGATCCATTAGTGGAGTGTTATTTGATTGTATCTATTGTTCTTATTCTTCAGTTCATGATAGTCACCAGTTTCTTTCCAATTTGCTTTAGCTGTAAATACAAAACAGGAGGGAGAAAACAATCTCGCCTTTGTGACACACAATGAATTTGGCACCGTATGTACAGTATGTTTTAAACTCAATTCCCTTAGAAGCTAGCGATTAGCAGATGTCAATGCCCAGTTTGCAAGTGGAAGCCAAGACAAAGACTAGAGACCTTCACACCAACAATCTGGATATTAAGTAGGAAAGAAAATATTTTCCAGACATATTACCTCTCTTTGTTTCCTAATGTGCTTGTAGCAATGAGGATTCAATTGAAACAGCTGTGCTGAAAAATCAGATTTTTATCAATTTGGCATCTGTCTAGGAAAAATACAACACTGAGACTTAAGAGTAGAGAAGGACAGTCTGCTTTAATGCACTAGCTCTGCAACAAATAGCACTTAAAATGCATGTGCTTTGCATTCTGATTTAGCTGGGGAAATGTTGAACCCCATCATGGGATTAGCTGCATGCTCTTTGGTAGAGGAACAGTTCTCTCTCAGAGGAGGAAGCCAAAGCCTGAACATCACTGGGCTATGCACTGCATGATCCTTTAGGAGCTATGAGGCCCCTAAGTATTTAGTCTAACAGCTTCTGGACTGTCCTAGAGGCTGCTGCCATTAAAATCATTGAATAGCTGAATTGCTTAGGTTGGAAAGAACTTTGGATGGTCTGTAATCCAAAGTCATGCTCAAACCAGGGTCAATGCTGAATTCAGACCAGATGTCTCAGGGCTTTGTACAACTGGATTTGAAAATCTGCAACCTCTCGGGCAACCATTTTCAGTTACTACCTTCATAATTTTTTCTTATATTCAGTCAGAACCTCTCCCATGTCAGTTTATGACCATTGTCTCATACTTCTGCTGTGCATCTTGGTAAAGAGTCTGGCTTCATCTTCTCAGTAACTCCCCTCAAGGACACTGGGGAGCTTCTGTTAGGTTCCCTGCAGTGATCCTTTTCCAGGCTGAACAAGCCCATCTCCCTCAGCCTACAGTGTAAAAGTGATCCATCTCCAACTGTCTCAGTGTCCCTCTGGTCAACCTGCTCCAGTTGACCAACATCCTCCCTGAATTGGCCCGAAAACTGAATGTAGCATTCTTGATGTGGTCTGAAAAATGCTGAGTAAAGCAGAATAATTGCTCTTCTCAAGTACTCACTATGCTCCTGTTAATGTTGCCCAGAATGCTGTTGGCATTTAATGTTGCCAGAGCCACATTGTAATTGGTTTTCTGTTAGCAACATTAATTCCCATTTTGACTGATTGATGCCTTTCTTTTCCAGCTTCATGTCTTCTGCTTGCTACTGTTTTGAAAAGAAGTCCTTTCTTTTGTTCCTGGTCTTTTTACTGACCTGATAACATGTAAATCTAGGTTTACCTGAAGTTGTCTTTTCCAGTTTGTGGCTCTGAAGACATTGTTTCATTGGTATCAGAAAGAAAATAGAGTTATACCTAGTTTGAGGAAGAACTATAGATATAGAAGATGATGACCCCGGAAAGTGTAGTTCACAAGCAGAATACAACTTTGGAGAATTTGCAATCATTTTAGCCATTTTATCATGTATACTATTTTATTTCTGTTGTTACTGTTAGCAGCAACTTTCTGATATTCCAGTCTGTACAACAACAACAAAAAAGTAATTGTATGTGCTATTGGCAGGGTGCTACCTATGGCAATTAATTTAGACTGTCTAGTGATTTAGGAATGTTGTCTCTTTGTGTACAGGGTTATGAAGCACTTAATAATGTTAATTGATTAAACCACATAGGATAGATAATTTTAATTCAGAAAGAATATTTTACAATATTTAAAACAGATCTGACTTCTTATGAGGAAAGGCTGAGAGCCCTGGGGCTGTTTAGCCTGGAGAAGAGAAGACTGAGAGGGGATCTTATCAATGT
>JAAGNO010027827.1:0-13851 GCA_033439905.1 Ceryle rudis
AGCCCCGGCGGTGTCTGAAGGACCCATCCAGGCAGAACTGGTACCAGAGGAGACCTCAGTCCAGGCAGCAGCTGTAGAGTTTCCCTGAACCCTACTCCTGGTGAAAAGGGAAATTCCTGCACGAGCTGTGCACAGGTTGATGGGCGGTTACATCACGGGGGCAGAGTTACAAGAAACTGTTGAAAGGCTGCACAGAATGGAAAGAGCTGAAATGGAGATAGATAGGTGGTTTTGCAGTCACATTCCTGTCGAGGACACCACCACAAATGAGGCACTAAGGACACTAGTGACCCACAAAAGCAAGACTCCCCTTCAGTCTCCACCTTCCACAACTGCAACCACAAATAGAGATGAAATTTTAACAGCCACAGACACCCACGAACAAGGGCTTCAGGAAGTAACTGCAAAAACTGCACACAGTAAACACTGCAAAAAGAACCAAGTGCTCATAGTGGGTCACTCTCTGTTAAAGGGCCCTGAGGCACCATCTGCCGACCCAAGAGAGAGTCATGAGAGGTCTGCTGCCTCCCAGGAGCTAAGGTCAGAGACGTTACTGAAAGGGTGCCACAAGTGATCAAAGCGTGGACTGCTATCCCCTTTTACTATTTCATGTGGGCATGAATAATACAGCAAACCAGAAGCTGAGCAGAATCAAGAAAGTCTATAAAGCCCTAGGAGTATAGGTAAAAGAATTTGGTGCACAACTTATCTTTTACTCAGTCTTACCATTAGGAGGAAAGGAGGTATCCAGAAACAGACATATAATGCACAGCAACTTCTGTTTACATGGCTGGTGTCACTGAGAGGGCTTTGGGTTTTATGACAATGAGACATTCTTCATGGAGTATAACCTGTTAGGGAGGGATAGGGTACACATATCTGGAAAGGGAAAGAGACTATTTGGAAACAGACTGGTCAGCTTAGTGAAATGAGCTTTAAACTGAAGGATTTGTGGGGTTGGGGTCCAAAATGAAAATGCTGATGTCAGTGCATCCACCTGGGGAATAAGCCAGGTCAACCAGACTTGCCACAAATGCTTCTTAGCTACCTCCCAAGACAAGAACCAGAAGACAAACCATTCTGGGGCTGTGTTGACTATGGTATAACCTCCCACTCTCCTCCAGGGAAACCTGCATGCTTGACCACCTCTCTGAAATGCCTATACACTAGTGTGTCCAGTATGGGGAACAAATGGGAAGAACTTGACATCTGTGTGCAATCGCAAAGCCATGATCTCATGGCAATTACTGAGACATGGTAGGATTGTTCATACAACTGGAATGCTGTCATGGATTTCTACATACTGTTCAGGAAAGACAGGCCAACAAGGTGGGGTGGTGGAGTGGGTGTTTATGTGAAAGAGCATCTGGAATGTACCAAGCTCTGCTTAGGAGAGGATGAAAAACCTGTTGAGAGCTTATGCGTAAGAATTAAGGGACAGGCTAACATGGGTGACACTGTTGTGGGTGTTTACTACAGGCCACCTAATCAGGATGAGGAGGTAGATGAGGCCTTTTACAGACAGATGAAAGCAGCCTCATGATCACTGGTCCTGGTCCTCATGGGGATCATGTGGCCCTTGTGGCCAAGAAGGCCAATGGTATCCTAGGGTGCATTAAGATGATTGTGGCCAATAGGTCAAGGGAGGTCACCCTCCTACTCTATTCTGCCCTGGTGAGGCCACGTCTAGAATACTGTGTCCAGTTCTGGGCTCCCCAGTTCAGGAGAGACAGGGAACTACTGGACAGAGTCCAGTAGAGGGCAACAAAGATCACTGGGGGCCTGGAGCATCTCTCTTACGAGGGAAGGCTGAGAGAGCTGGGACTATTTAGCCTGGAGAAGATTGAGAGGAGACCTTATCAATGTCTATAAATATCTAAAGGGTGGGTGCAAGGAAGATGGAGCTGGACTCTTTTCAGTGGTGCCCAGTGACAGGACAAGGGGCAATATGAACAAGCTGGAACACAGGAGGCTCCATCTAAATATGAGGAATAACTTCTTTACTGTGAGGGTGACAAAGCCCTGGAGCAGGTTGCCCAGAGAGGTTGTGGAGTCTTCTGCTCTGGAGATATTCCAAACCCACTTGGATACAACCCTGTGTAATGTGCTCTAGGCAAACTTGCTTCAGTTGGGGAATTGGGCTAGATGATCTCTAGAGGTCCCTTCCAACTCCAACAATTCTGTGATTCTGTGAAAAAAATAGTAAAGATTGAGATGCTGATTGATTTCTTTGCCTCCATTTCTACTGTGCTCTCAGTGTACTCTCAGGCCCACGGGGTTGTTGAGCCTATAGGAATGAAATGCTTCCCAGAGCAGGAGAAGAAAGAGACAGGGAGTGCTTAAACAAATTGAACATAACACCTATGGGAACAAATGTGATGCTGACAGAGCTCGCCAAGTTTGGCATGATGTTGCTACCGCTTAAAAGGTTACAGTAATGAGAGAAGGTTTGTGATGTCTGGAAAATGGCAAACATTACATCTTTTTTAAAACTGACAAAGTGGAAGGCCAAAGAAATTCCAAGACAGAAAATTTTTACACTGGATTCTTTTCAGTTCACGTATTACCTGGTGTGGGACTAAATGGGTTTCCAAATGGTGATACCCCTGCTACATGGAAGGTTAGTATATGTGTGAAAAGTAACACATACTGTCTTTTGCTCAAACACAGACTCAAGTAAATTGAGCCTCGTGTGGTCTGCTGAGAATATACTTGTGATATATCTCCAAGGAGTCTTGTTTTCTGAGTTGTATTCCTATCATGCCTCTGCTCTTCTCTTGGCAGCAAAGGAGATATCAGGGTCGTTGCTAAGCAGCAGCTGTTGCTAGAAAGCTGTATGTGTAATGTTGTCGCAGTGGATTAATTGTCACTGAAGTAGATCACTTCTGAAGCCTTTCTGTCTGTTATCTATTGAAATGTTTTATAGCCACAGTATTCAGCCCAATGTGTATATTTTCCCCTTTCCACCCATCCATATTGCCTGTGATGTCTGGAGAGTTTAAGGATGTCTGTGTTTCTTGTTGTTACTGTTCTCAAGGAAGCTGCGGTGCTGGAGTGAAAGTCTACCTGTGACTGACATGCTTCTGATAAATATGATGTCCAGTCTTAGCATTAATGGATGTGTGTGTTAAAAAAAACCAAAGCTAGTAATTTTAATATCTCTTTAATCCTTGTCTTTCTTTCCTGTCAGGAATCTCTTTTTTTTTTTTTTTTTTCTCACAGATAGAATTGTTATGGCCAACTCCCAAAATACTGGTTGCAGAAAATAGTTTTGAGAATGCTGTTTTTTCTGCTTGTGAGAAAGTTATTTCAACAACTGTGATTTTCATTTCCATTTCTATGGGCACAACTAAACAATGGAACTGAACATCAAAATAATTTGGTATTTCAACTCTTTTCAGAAATGCAGTTTCTTAAAAATGGTAAGAAAAGAGTCCAGTAGCTATTTCCCTAATACTATGGAAAACCAAAATGCCATTAACCTTCAGTGAGACTGAAGAAATCAAACTCAGATAAGGGAGAATGCCCCTGTTCTTTATGCTGTCTGGTCAGGTGACAATTTAGATCCAAATGCTTTTTATTGAAATTGGAATGACATCCACAAAAAAAAATGGACTCCCATTTAACAAGTCATTTTAATTCACAATACAGGCAGAACAGTGCTGGCTCCAACTGCACAAAACAGTTAAGTTTTTCAAACTGTTTTTAGGTGTTTGGAAAGTTTAATTGTCTCCTTTCACTAAAAATAATATTCTTTTATTTATTTATTTGTTTGTCCTTCTCTCTTGAAGTGGTACATCCTGGTTAAGGAGCTATGTTATCTGTGCATTTGTAGAGCAACTACTGTGTTTGGTTGTCAATCTAGTTTTGGTTTCATTATTCTAGCAGTGCTGCTGATAGCTAGGGCAAAGAAAGAAGCAAATCTGTGGCTTTGGAGGAGGTGAAAGGGGAAACAAAATCCAAACCAGTACAAAAGGATGACTCCTCTCCAGCTCTGATGCTACAGTTCTTCCAGTCATCTCTTTTTAAATAGGTGCAATTGGAGTTCTTCACTGCTGCTCAGTCACTTGTTTTTATAAAGCAATCATCACTTTCTAAATGACAGTCATAAACCCAAAAATACCCAGCATGCCATGCTTTGGGAAAAGAAAATCACAGGGCATAGTCAAGTGATGTTACCTTGTTTTCTGGTCTTCTGAAACCCAGTAGATAAGGGAACAATCACTTCTGATGACTATTGCTAAGTAAGAAATTCATCTGGCAGCTCCCAGCACTGCCAGTCTACTGATGTTTGTATTCACATAGACTCATTTAAGAGCATAACTGGAGGGAAAAAAACCCCAAACATTACAAATGACATTGAAGTGTTCTGTGTACAATCATTAAATGATGACCTGTTTATATTTAGAAACTCAAGTTGGGTGTTAGATTTTAACATGAGATCAAATGAAAATTGATTAGTTGTCACAAATTTCAGAGTGAAGACGGATACATGCAAAATAATACCAAAGTTATGCTGGCATGAAAAAAAAATGCAACTGACCAAGTGGGCCAAAGTCATCTCTCATAACAAGCTGGCCAGACCTATAAGGAGAGCTTTAAACTAGACTTAAGAGGAGAGGGGTGTGGAATTTTGAGCAACACAGAAGAGCCAGGGGCTTCTGATGTATTACCAACAAACAGAGAAATGCCTGTGAAACACCTCAATGGAATTAAGGCTTGTTCCTTTTAAAAGGTGACACGGTTGATAGCCCAGCTGAAGTAAGTGTCTTTATACCAATGTGTGTAACAAACAGGAGCAGTTGAAAGACATTGAGCAGTTATAAAGCTAGAATCTGATCGCTATCACTTTAACTTGATGGGATGAATCACATGACTGGCGTTCTGCAATTGATGGCTAAAAACTGTTCAGAAGGAACAGGCAAGGAAGGAGAGGAAGGGGGTTGCCTTCTATGTGAAAAAAGAAAAAAAAGTTTTTTCAGAGCTGTCTTTGAAAAATACTGCTGGACATGTTAATGGACAGAATGAAAATCAGAGGCTGAGCTAACAGAGGAAACTTCATGGCTGGTGTTTACTATAGGCTGCCCAATCAAGTGAAGGATGTTGATAAAGCGTTCTTATTTCAACTACGTCATGCTTTCAGGTTTTGATCCTTATGGGGGAGTTCAGTCACTGTGAAATCTGCTGGAAAAGGAACGCAACAAGCTGTACATGGTCCAGGAGACTCATGGACTGTGTCAAGGATAATTTCTTAATCCAGGTGATAGACAGCCCAAGCTTTACTGGACCTGTTGGTTATCAACACAGATGAATTAGAGATGTTAAGAGTGGTGGCACACTGGGCTACAGTGATCATACCCTCATGGAATTCAAAACCTCAAGGCATATGGACTAGGAGAAGGGAGATGTCAACACTCTCAATGTTATAGAATCATAGAATCATTTAGGTTGGAAAAGACCTTTAAGATCGTTGAGTCTAACTGTTAACCCGGCACTGCCAGGTCACCACTAATCCATGATGTCCAGTGATGGGACAAGGGACAACGGGTGCAAGCTGGAACATAGGAGGTTCCATGTAAACATAAGGAGAAACTTTTTCATGGTGAGGGTGATGGAACTCTAGAACAGGCTGCCCAGGGCAGCTGTGGAGTCTCCCCTGGAGACATTCAAAACCCACCTGGATGCATACCTGTGTGACCTAATCTAGGTGACCCTGCTTTGCCAGGGGGTTTGGACTAGATGGTTTTTTGAGGTTCCTTCCAACCTCTAACATTCTGTGATTCTGTGATTTCTTCAGCATAACATCTACATATCTTTTAAATACCAATTAACCACTTCCCTGTGCGGCCTGGTCCAGTGCCTGATAACCCTTTTGGTGAAGAATTTTTTCCTAATATCCAACCTAAAACTCCCCTGGAACAATTTCAGGCCATTTCCTCTTGTCCTATCACTTGTTAGCTGGGAGAAGAGACTGACCTTCACCTTGCTACAACCTCCTTTCAGGTAGTGTAGAGAGTGATAAAGTCTTCCCTCCTCTCCCTCCTTTTCTTCAGGCTAAACACCCCCATTTCCCTGAGAACTCCTCACAAGACTTGTGCTCTAGACCCTTCACCAGCTTCATCATTCTTCTAATACAAGCCAGAATGCTGTTGGCATTCATGGCCTCCTGGGCACACTACTGGCTCATGTTCAGCTGGCTGTCAGTCAACACCCACAGGTTCTTTTCTCCTAGGCACCTTTTCAGCCTTTCTTCCCCAAGCCTGTAGTGTTGCCTGGGGTTGTTGCGACACAAGTGCAGGATGTGACTCTTGGCCTTGTTGAATCTCATACCATTGACCTTGACCCACTGAACCATCCTGTCCAGATCCCTCAGTAGTGCTTCCCTACCCTCAAGCAGTTCAACACTCCTGCCCAGTTTGGTGCTGTTTTCAAACTTAAATGAGAGTGTACTTGATCCATTTGTCCAGATCATTGATAAAGGTATTGATCTGAACAGGCCCAATACTGAGCCCTGAGGAACACCACTTGTGACTGGCTGCCAACTGGATTTAACTCTGTTCACTACAACTCTTTGGGCCTCCATATATGCAGTTTCTTACCCAGCAAAAGTGCAAGCCTGTCCAAGCCATAAGCAGCCAGTTTCTCCAGGAGAATGCTGTAGGAAATGGTGTCAAAGGCATTACTAAAATCTAGATGGACAACATCCACAGCCTTTCCCTCATCCACTAAGTGGGTCACCTTGTCATAGAAGATCAGATTGGTCAAGCAGGACCTGCCTTTCATAAACTCGTGCTGACTGGCCCTGATTGCCTGGTTTCTGTCCTGGATGTGCCATGTGGTGGCAGTCAAGATGATCTGCTCCATAACCTTCTCTGGCACTGCGGTCAGACTGACAGGCCTGTATTTCCCTGAATCTTCCTTCCAGCCTGTCTTCTAGATTGGCATCACATTTGCAAACTTCCACTCAACTGGGACCTCCCCAGCATCCAATAAAAGATGGAGACTCTCCTTAGCCCTCCTTCTGTTGTTAATGTGTTTACAGAAACCTTTTCTCTTGTCTTTTATGGCAGTAGCCAGATTAAGTTCTACATGGCCTTTGGCCCTTCTTATTTTGTCCCTGCATAACCTCAAGATATCCTTGTAGTCCCCCTGAGTTGCCTGCCCCTTCTTCCAAAGGTCCTAAGTGTGGAATGGCCACATGTGTTATGGCCAGGTGTGTGTATATATATATATATGTATAATGTTGATTACCTGGATCCTATGCAACTTTTGGTTATGTATTGGGTTTCTTCCTCCCTACCATGGATAAAAAGTTTAGTTGTGGCTTCCTTTCAGTCAGAAAACGAACTAACTTTCTTCTTTCTTTCTGTCCCTTTTCCAGTTCTGGTAGTGTACTCAAGGCCTTGAGTATTTAGTAAAAACTAATTGCAGTCAAGCAGTAGGTTCGAAAATAGCAAGACAGGTGCCAGCCAGAACCTGGTTCCTCTAGGAAGCAAAGGTGAAATTAAAATAATATATGTTTTTAAGACAATAAGATAAACAAGCTATTCATACTAGAACAATGTAGAACTTAACAATACAAATGATTTGCTTTTTGCATGTATCGAAATAACTCTTACCAAATAGTCACAGGCAAGGGCAAGGGGAAGGATCCCAGGGCTGCAGCCAGATCTTTCACTTCACATTTGTGTGTTGTAACCAGCCTAAAAGCAGTCTGTGTAGGCATATCCATTGCACTGAGACTCTGAAAGATGTATTAATGGTAAAAGACACTCTGGGGCATTTATAAGCATGCAGAGTTCTCCATGCTTCAGACTGACCTCTGTCTACACTTGAAATTAATTCTCAATCTTGAGAGCAGCCTTGCAATGCTAGTTCATTGTTCATTATCCTTTTTCTGCAAGAAGAAGCCCATCCAAAGACTGTCAAGACTGATTTTCTGCAGCAGTGAAGATCTTGGAAACAACTATTTAGCACCTCACTTGTCCTTTTCACTGAAGACTGTAGCCTTGCTACAAGCAAAACAGTAGTCTAACAGAATTTTAGGCACAAGTTGGGCCTTGCTAGTTCCAGCAAACCTATCCTGAATATTCAATCGTAGTTATTTGGGATTTTAATTAATTTCTATGAGTCAGTATTTATGATGTCAGTCTCCTATATTGTCTTTCAAGAGAAATTTTTGATCTGGATGTTATAATTCAATATCAAGATTATGTTTTAATTACTACAGCAGAAAAACTTGCATGACTTTAGTAGTATTGTAAATGACTGTGTTTTATTATTTTTAGTTTTATTAGTGGAAAACAATACATTTGGAGTATATACAGGCCACCCAAAGGTCAAAAGGAATTAAGAAGAGCTGACATCTTTAAGGAATTGAAAGCAAATTATTCTAGTATGAGTGAAGTGTAAGCGCAGAAGACTGGTACTGGTAAATTGCAAGCTTGTTGTTTACCTTGACTGAAATAAGTAAATAAAGGTAAACAAATTCTAGTACAAAGAAAGAAGGCCCCAAACAAACATCCAAGAATAGTATAGTCTTTGTAACAACAGAGAGGTTGGACTCTAAAATGCAACACAACTTCCAGGAAGACATCAAAAAAAGCAAGACTTTGTACTGTAATACACATGTATTATTGTACATTGCCAGAAAAAAGTTTTCAAGGAAAATATAGATCTGTAACTTGGTGGAAGGAAAAAAATAGAAACAGAAGACACCTAGAATGTCAAATCATTTTCTTTTCATCAGTGATGTCCAAAAAGATCTGCTATGTTTAGCAGCTAGCATAACTAATACTGGTAAAAAAGAAAGGGAGTCTCAGTGTAGACTAGGAGGAAAAATGTAATCTAAAACTTGAAAAATATTTGATCGGTCATATGTCTTCAGATTGCCTAATACCAGTAGACACTTTCAAAAACTCAAGGAAATTAAATGTTGACATTTAAAAATGTGTAAATGCATTGCTTACCTTAAAAATAAAAGGAGAAATAATAAAAAAAAAGGAATGGAACAGAAAGAAAACTCAAGGAATTACAGGCTACTCCATTAAATTAAAATTCCTTGAAATATGTTAAAGTAATGAAACTATTTGTAAGCACCTGCAAACTAATAAGTAACATCCAATGTGGATTTGCCAATAACATTTTTTTTTACTGGTTAAAAAGCTTTGTGGAGAGGAGAACAGCAGCACGTATCACAGATCATGACCTTAAATAGAGCTTTTGAAAGAAGCTCCGATGACATCCTCAAGGAAAGGACATTTTCTATTGATTGGCATTATAGCACAAATACAACACTTGTTGGAAAAAACCCCATTTCCAGCGCCTTCTCGAAGGTTATGTCAAATTCATTTTCAAATAAAACTGTCATTCTGGACATGTACTATTCTTTATTAGTATTAATGTCCAGGGTGAAATATAAATGCAGTACAAAGTATGCTTACTAAATTTGAAGTTGAAACAAACCTGGAGAAATCTGCATGTATGGGAGAGAACAAGATTAAAATTCAAAGTGATCTGGCTAATCTGGGAAATGACCTGAAAAAATAGGATGAATTTTGAGAGAGACAGGTGTGAAGGCCTGTACATAGGAATAATTAGCTGCATGAATGCAGAAATAGGAACAATGACTTGAGGAACAGTGATTTACAAAAACATCAGGAAGTTAAAACGTCACAGGGAGGAGAATGAATGTCAACAGTATTAGAAGAGGTATAAAGAATGTATTAGAATAAGATAAAACAGAAAGACACTCTGCAAGAAAGTTGAAATAATGTTCCTATGAAAAAGCGCCTGTACGTGCAACCTTTCTACAGATACTTTCTCCCTCCAGAAAGGCCTACAAAATTTCCCCTTTGCAGCTCTGCCCTCTCATCCTGACTTAACTGTCCATATGATGATGGCTTCTGCTGAGTACATTGTCATTTGGTCTCCTCAGGGTTAGTAAGGCTGTTCTGTAAACACTGGAGCAAGTTCTGGGCACTGCTCTTTGAGAAAGTAGAGATTTGGACATTCCTTGGAAAATGTCCAATGAGCTCAGTGAAAAGGATCAGGGCTTGAGAGAACATGAAGAAGGATTAAATGTTTAATGAGACTAAAAAGGGTAAAGAGGGGATGCAGCAGTCCTAAAGCATGTAAAAGGATGCTGTGAAAAAGAAGGAAATTTCCTCCACAGCTGTGGTAGCTTAAAACAGGAAATAATGGACTTCTGTTGCAGCAAAGTAAAGTCATGAAAGATATTAGAAAAGTATTAGTGAAACACTGGCAATGCCTGGGGAAGGTGCAGTGTCATACCCATCACTAACCATCGTAAGAACAGGCTAGAAAAGCATCTACAAGTACTATCAAATATAGCTGGTATATATAGCAAATATAGCTGCCTCATCAGGATGGGAGGAAGGGATGATGCACTCCAGACATGGTCTTTCATGGCATTTGCTGGAACGGACTAATGCTTGTTTTGAAGCATAACCCAATGGTTTGGGTTATTATGTTTTTAAAAAAGATTATTTTGTTTCTGTCAGGAGTAGTTCTCAGACTTTCCTTAATGTTGCTACTTTTTTTTTTTTTTTTTTTTTTTTAAACATTTTTGGCATTTGAGACACATTCTGAAGTGTTTTGGTCTTTTATATCAGATGAAAAGATTGATGTATCACAAAAGGTTTTTTTCTTCCAGGAGAGTCTTACATGAGAGGCATGAGGTTACATCTAGGCTCTCTTTTGAAATCCTTAGAGAAATCCAACAGAGAGATACATAACTGTAAATTAAAACAAAACATTGGGAGACTTTGGTTCAGAACATAGATCTACTGCATCTTTCTTACGATTTTTTCCATCTCTGTTTAGATACTTTAGATAATATATTGACAGCTTTATTTATGAAATCTTAAAGCCATTGAAAACAACTGGGATTTATTTTTCATTTATGAAGTGTCAATGTTTAGAATGATTTTGTTATGGCTGGAGTTTTTCAAAATATATTACTATTATTTTCTTGTGTTTGCATGCCATTCTTTGTCTCTTAGTGTCATTTCTCAACTGAAACATTTTTGACACTAATGTCTGTCTCTTATCATTCAAAATGTTATCCCAAGACCATATTTTATTGAGAAATTGGCTTTTATGACTAGACAGTTAAGTGATGAATTTAAATACATTTGCCTGAAACAACTTTATATAATTATGTAAGTAATAATTTAAAAGATCATTTACTTTTATTAAAAATGTTATGATACAGACAATACAAATGTGTAGCAAATTAACACCTGCAGTTACAGATCACCTGACAAGAGTATGGTAAAAGGGTACAAAACACTGAAGCTGTGTCTGTACCTCAGAAGTATATGTTTCTTCTGACATTATACACAAGGTGCTTGTTTCACATGCACCTCTAATAACACCTCTATTTCTTTACTGAAAAAGTCTATTGGATTAAAAGATCAGAATTACACAGTTAGAAGGCAAACTCCTTTTTCTCCTTTTTTCATTTTAAAGTTAATACAGATAAGTTTGAGTAATAATCTGAGTCACAGAAGCTTTAGTCTTGTGTATGTCCTTTACTTTCAGCTATATATGCCATCTGTCCATAAAAAAGATGGTGGGGTTTCCAGCGGTTGCAAATCACAATGATATGTGATGAGATTAAATGGATAATTTTTGGTGCTAGCTTTCAAGAAAAAAACCCAAACCCCAAACCCCAGTGACACTCCCTAAATATAAAGCAAATATACTGCACAGTAATCTGTTATATCACACAAAGCCACTGCAGAATCATGTCCTTGTTTCTTGTGTTTACAAATCCAGATATATATTACTAAGCAGTTATGGTTACAACATCCATGAATCCATTCCCAGCCCATGAAATTGGGACATTACCATAAATTCATTCTTTGTATAGCAAAAAACCCCTCTATAGAGTTATGTGTTCATTGACTTTGAATAGGCATTTTGCACAATAATTCACTTGTGGGGAAAATGGCACATGATCTTTTAAGTTGTAACTCATATTTGCAGTTCCTATGGAGCCATAACTCTGTCACCTTCTAACTGGCATTTAGTTTGAATGTTTGCTTTATGTCCTTATTGCTCTATAATGTGTTTGTGAACTTTTTTAGTAGTGTATATAAGCTGAAGGCCTGCATAATATTAATACATTTTGAGACTTTTACATGGAAGATACTACTCTGGGCCATAGGGTTATAATTATCAATGTTTATTTACATCAGCTTATTGACATTTATAATTTCCTTCATTTTATACTTCGTGCAGGCATTGATCACAAAACATTTTTAATTTAAATTTGCTTTACACTGTCTACAAACTTACAGGATACTACTGCTGTAATTAGATGTCAATATAGATTGTCTTTCTTATTCTATAATTATACATCTTGCAGGTGAGTGCCTTATAAAAAAATGGGGCTTTATGTTTGATTCATAAAGAATTTTTGCTTGGTATATCTTCCTGTTGCTGTTACCCGAAAGGGTAAAGTAATTTGGCAGAAAATAAACCCCTTTGCATTCTAGCTTGTCCTCAGATATCAGAGGGGCTGGGGGCAGCTAGCTTTAGATTCTGAGTGATACCCATTTGGGCTCTCTCAGTCCAGTATTGCAGATGCACTCAGTAGCACACTGCACCTCCCGTCTGGTCATGCTTGCAGCCGGCTACATGAAGGATGCAGTTTACCCAGTTTGGTGTTGTAAGTCAGGTTGTTCAGTATATTGAACTCCCACGATTCCGGATTCACTTAATAGCGCTCTGCACTTTCCCTCTAGTTGCAATCTATGGACTCACACAGCCAGACTTGAAGAGTTTGGCAGCGCCCAGTGAGAAATGTTTGCAGCTGGCTACGTGAACAGTGGAGTTTAATGAAGCAACAGGAATAGAAGTTCTTACGGATTGCCAGTGATAAATATACTGTCTGCAAAACCACATGCTAGCATTAAGATTATGAATTATATAGCCTGGCTACAAAATGCGTTAAGTTAAAAAAACAGCTCTATAGAGATTTCTAAGTTTTTCCAAGAAAGTACTTGGGATAGTCCAGATCTTACCCAAAGGTGTCCCTGTGTGGGGGGAGAGAAGCTCAGCCCATTGACTGATCTCAAGAGTCAGAGGTAGTTTGTGATGATGTCTTCCCTAATATTCCCCCTTTCTTAATCCATTTTTATATTATTTTTTATCTTCAAGGTGGAGCTTGAGTGACTCTAGTCATACAGACCTTTATTATGATTGATATAAAAGTCTCTCGCTTTGCTTTTAGAGGTATAGATTAAGAAAATTCAGGGCATGAAGTCAGTGAAGGTGTGCTTGCACTTTGGAGGCAGGTAGCCTTTGGGATGGAGGTGTGTTTTGGTACTATAATGAAATTATAATGAGCAAAGTTCACACAAAGGACAGCATTTTGCCAAGAAGTGAGAGACTGTTGGCCCTGGGTGGTAAATATGCAGTTTATCAGTTCCACAGCACCATAACGTTCCCATCTTCTGCAATAATTCACAGAGCTTGGCTATGGAGTCTTCACTTCGCTCCACCCTCCATGCTGTTTTGCAAACACTGTGGTCCAGGGAACCACTGTAGAATGGATTCCTTGCATACCAGCTGCAGCTGCACCCCTTCCTGGAAACTTCTTCGGTATTATACCTTTCCTTCATCTCCAAACAATGCCATGCTTTTAATATAAGTAAAATTTTCAAGTCACCTCCACTAATTATTCCACAACATATACAGATATACCATCTACAGATCACTGCATTTCTAGATACAGATTGTATAGAACATAAAATCTATATATTTTCTCTGTATAATCTATATATATTATAATTGTGGCGTGGTTTTTTTTTTCCCTTCACC
>JAAGNO010027827.1:26558-45575 GCA_033439905.1 Ceryle rudis
GCTCTGCTGGTCAGGTGGCCTGTAGCAGACCCCTACCGTAACATCACCTTCCCCTGTCTTCCCTTTAATCTTAACCCATACACTCTCAACCAGCTCATCACCCTTTCCCATATGTAACTTCATGGATTCTAGATGGTTACTGATGTAGAGGGCAACACCTCCTCCCCTCCTCCCCTGCCTGTCCTTCCTGAACAGCTTATATCCATCTATCACTACATTCCAGTCATGGGAATCATCCCACCAAGTTTCAGTAATAACCACTGTGTCATGGCCTTCCAGCAGCACAGTGGCCCTTAATTCATCCTGTTTATCACCCAAGCTTCGTGCATTTGCATAGAGGCACTTCAGCTGGGCTGGCTGTATCACCCTCTTGTGCAAATCCCTTTGACTCCTATGGGGGGTCCCAGTGCATCGTCACTGGCTTTCCTCAGGGCAACAAGCTGAGAGCCCTTACTAGGACTCGATCGCTCAGCCCCTGATGTGCTGCCCTACTGTTTGTCACAAGCAAGCATGAGATTATGGACCCCTTCCCCCTTCAAATCTAGTTTAAAGCCCTACCAATAAGCCCTGACAACTCCTGCCCCAGAATCCTTTTCCCCCTCTGGGACAAGTGCATCCTGTTAGATGCTCGCAGCTCCAATGCTTCATATACTGAGCCATGATCATAAAATCCTAAGTCCTGTGATGACACCAATCCCAGAGCCATGAATTGACCTGTTGGCTCTTCCTATATATACCATCATCCACAGCCGATGTCAGAGGGATGGAGGGGAACACAACTTGAGCTCCTGGTCCCTTTACCAGCTGTCCGAAGGCCCCAAAATCTCTTTAATTGATTGTGAGCCTCTTATTGTTACATCATCACTTCCTACCTGAAAGACCAGAAGCGGGTAATAGTCTGAGGGACTCAGAAGGGCAGGAAGTTTACCTATGACATCCTTTACACAGGCACCATGGAGACAGCAAACCTCTCTGTGGAGCAGGTTCAGTCTGCATATTGGGCCCTCCGCTCCCCTCAGTAGGGAGTCACCTACGACAATGACCCTTTGATTTCTCTTATGAGAGTCAGTTTTAAGGGTTGGCCGAATGAGAGTTGATCTTGGTGGCTATACTGGCTTTTGTGAGCCCTCATCCTTGTGCTCAATTGGTTCCTCTTGAAGACCCCTGTACCTGTTTTGCAAGGGCACTGTAAGTGATGAGCATATTAAAGGAACACACTTGCTCTTTTTGTTCTGTTTGTTTCATCTGGCAGAGACCTGCTCCCATTGACCCTGCTCAGGCGGGTTACAATGAGAATGCTGAGGGGCTTGCTAATGAGAGGCTATGGGATCCTCTGTTCCACTAGGATTTACCTACCTAACTAAAGAATCCTCTGCTTCACTAAGATTTACCTGCCATTCCGTTTTTGTAGAAATGAGATTGTGGAAAAAGTCAATTTCCTTCTCATTCTCCCTGATATTTCTCAATCTACTCACCTCCTCCCTGAGCTCCACCACTTCATCTTAGAGCTGTGCCACCCATCTGAGCAGGTCATTAATCTGCTCACACCGCACTCAGCCATAGTCATTGACATCATTGTCATCATAGTGATCATTGTCATCATAGTCATCATTGACACCCACAGCCAGTGAAAGGCTGTGCCATTCCTCACAGCCTGTAGCCTGGATACCAATATCCATTAGGGTGGGTGCTGGGAGCACAGTCTTCTTCCTCCGAGTAACCACCATCACTCCTTGAGCGAAGAAAGAGCTTTTAGTTGATTGTCCCTGGTTCAGATCCGTTCCTCTGCAGCCCTACCCTTGTGCTCTGGCCAGCACCCTGCCCTGCTTTATTTGTTTATAATCTTTTAAAATTATTGTATGTATCATCTGGCACCTATCCAATTGTTAAATATAAATGTATATATATAATCTCTCCAGTCAAAAGATAACTCAAATGAGAAACTTCTAAGAAGTTTAGGTTTTGATGCTTTTTAAAATTTTTATTAATTTGAAAATCCTTCACGTGGTCACTGTAGAATAGATTATTTTCATTCCCTCCCTTCAGAATTTATGAATTAAAATAACATAATTCTTTAGTGTCACAATCCTATACTCATTTTCTCCCACCAGGCAAAAAAAAGAATCGACCTTTAGTAAGTCATAGAAACATAATTGTAAGCTTAATTTTATGTGACGTACCTGCTGCTTACTTTCTAGTTCTTGCAAATAAATTCTAGTTGTACTACACTTCTAAACGTATTACTCTCATAGGTGATAAACTAGCATCATTTCAAATCTGTTTATTCACAGAATAATCTCATCCCACTGTAGTGAAGTGCAAAATTACAGATTATATATTTTCATACCTGCTTCAGAACCGTCTAATTAGTAATATGAGTTCTTGTGAACATTTTATCCCCGTGCCTCAAAGCTTGCTCCCCACTGAAATCCCATTCATGTTCATGTGCTTGGTCCCTGCCTCTTCCAAAGCTATCTATGCACTTGGCTTTAAAATGATATTCCACGACTTCACAGAATATGGGGGGTTCTTCTGCTACAAGAAAACAGAATAGAAGCTGGATATAGTAGAGCTCAAGGTAATTACAATTACTATAACACATTCAATTAAATGTAAATCTCCTTCATTAAAAAAATAAATTTACCCCCCCCCCAAAATACAAAAATCCTGTTCCTGCTGCATCAAAGATAAATTTATATAAACTTGATACATTTGAAAGAGTAGGAAACATATTGGTAGTCCTTCTATTTATTTATTTATTTATTTATTTATTTATTTTTAACATGTGAACTAGTGCTAGAAGATAATAAAATTTGGAGTGAATATGTCACCCGAATGATGACTAACATTTTGGAAAATTAGCTAGAGCCTCTAGAATGTAGAACAGAGCCTTTATGTCTTGAGCTAAAAAGGCAGTGGTCTCTCATTTGAAGATTGATTGTTGATGACTCAAGAATACTTGGATTACAGATGAATCACAGACAATATGAACAATAAGAATCTAAATTAAGCTGAAATCTAACAGGCATGTAAATATTTTAGAGAAACCTATAACCTCAAAAGCTTTTAGCATTTATATTTACCACTTTGTTCCTTACTTTTGAGATACAGCCCTGTAACAGGTATTGTGGAGAACAGTGCTTTGAGAATCCAGCATGAGTTACTCCCATCAGATTATTACCTGTGGCTCATTCCTTAACAGACTAATCGCCTCAGATTCAGTCATTTCAGCTATGCCTACCCCATAAAGAAAACAGGAGAGGCAGGTTATCACAGAAAGAGGTATGTTAGAGAAATCTGATTAGATACCACCTGCAGAAATATATAGGCTTGAGACATGTCAGGAAATAAAACCCACAACTTTTAGAAATAAACAGAAGAATGACTGGGCAGTAGAAGTGGTAGCATGTGAAGTAAACTTGATCTAAGAAACTTCTTGACTTTAGTTTGCCCACTTGGATGGACAACTGATGAAATCTGAGAGAAAGCAAAGCTGAAAAAAAATGTGGATACTTGGGAATGTTTTAGAGGGAACCTGCCCTATCTGAACTGTCATTTAAAAATAGCTGCATATGTAAGTTTCCTGTTTATTCATCTACTCTGTATCTTTATGGTAGCAGTGATATCAAAATTCTAGTACCTTAAAGACCAATTTACTAAAGACCTGAGAACTCATCTGAATAACCACTGATCTGTGAATCTGCAAAACTTAGGTAAAACAAAGAGAATTAATCAGCAATTGGATCATCATGTGCTGGTCTGTACATTCTGTCTGCAGCTTTTCAAAGAGACCCAGTGAAGGTCTTCTCTAATAAAGAGATTTTTGTGATAACATTTAAAATGATAACTAATTTTACCTTCCCTTATATTTCCATTTTTACTTTGAAATGTTCGAAGTTTTCTTGATAATTTACTTCCCTATACAGTTGCTTTTAGAATTCATAGACTTTCAAGGTTGTTATCATGTAGACATAAGAACCCTATGAATTTAGGAAGAATTTTCCAGTATTTTTATCTTTGTTCACACATCTGTTTCCAAAACCTGCTATGTTGTGTGGTTCACCTATGCAAGGTGCCATATGATTTGTGAGAATTTTTTTTTCTTTCAGTGTGAAGTGTGATCATTATTTTTTATCAGTTATCTTCTTACAGAAGATAATTTTATTTGTCCCAAAGTTTTAAACACCAAATTGTAACAGAAAAAAATCATTATCTTTTCACACACACTGCAAGCTGAAGAAGATGTGAAGTTCACTGGCTAAATTATTTATTCAGATTTTTTTTGTTGTTGTTCAGCTCTAATTAATGTTTTCTGCTAGCAGGATATGTTTAATACATTATAACATCACAGCTTGCACAAAATTGTATTCCCAGTTCTAGTTTCATTTGATAAAAGGTTTTTTTCACTTGTTTGTTTAACATTCTCCAAGAAGTTTATTTTTATTTGGTTGTCATAGTGAAGTGTTTTAGTTTAATTGCAGTGTAACAATGCCAAAAGTTTAGGAAGCTATTTTTCTTTCCTACTATTGTTGATGGCACATATTAAGAAAGTAACGACCATGTAGTGTGTTACATACTGTTTCATTTTATTCTTTTTATATAGCTGTTTTTATTGAAGTATAGAAGATGATGCAATATTGTTTTGTGGTTTTGGTGATCGCATATCTTTAGTACATCGATGTGACATTCAAGATTTATTTATCCATGTGTCCAAAGGCATACCTTCAATCAAAACTGGTTCTAGAAAATAATAAATACTGCAACTTGATGTTTTTTCATTATCATTCTGGTTTTCCCTTGTAACTGCTATTGATGTTAGGCTTCTGTTCACATGGACCAGCAACAAAGATGTTCAAAAAATGACTTTGTGGGCTTCAGTTTCTAGATGCGGAATTTACCATCTTCAATACATAGTTTTGTTTTAATTATTAACTTCTTTATATAAAAGCAGTTTCTCCATGTTCTGATGGCCCCAATTTAATATTTACCAGTACAGTAAGGGGGCACTGAAATTCCTGATACACAAGAAGAATTTATTTAGAACTTATTCCTGTTTTAGTAAAAATGCTATCTGGTATTAGTAACCTTATCTTTTGGGTTTAATGAGTCTAAAACTAATTCTTCCACATTCTCCAAAACTCAAATGACATGAATTTAATCGGTGGTTTTCTTAGAGAAATACCTTTGTGCAGATTTTCCTGATTTCTTTATCATATAGAAATGATTGCCCTTTTATTCTTTAATGACACTTGAGTGTTTGAATTTTTAGTGCTGAGACATTTACTGGATCAAGATCATGTTCTCATACCTGAAGAACTGTGGTTTCTCTGCTAATTTTAACCAATAACAGGTTTTTCTCAATAAAGTAGCAGTCTACAGCTTTTTTTCTGCATTGACTTTTTCACATTTCTGCCTTGACTCTTTCACATCCCATATAAAAATGCAGTGTCTGTAGAGGCTATGGGGGATTATGACAAGTCTTCATAAATAGCACAATCTCATTTTGCTAATCTTTTGAAACAGGGCCTGATTGTTCTCTCACATAAGGCACTCTTTTTTTTCTTTTTTTTCTTTTTTTTTTTTTAATTTTTATTTTTTAAGTCCTACCTCTTCAAAGATAAACTAACTTCAGTTTTTAGTTAGTGGTTTTGTGGAAACTGGAAGGGTAATGATGATTGTAATATTAAAATGTGATTTTAACCTGTGTGGTAAGGTCATAGTAGTAGGAAAAGAGTCAAGGGGAATAAAGGAAAAGTGAGAAGGGGAATTGACTTATAATGAGACTGTTACCAGTTTTAAAATTACTAATAATTCAGAACTGTAAAATTTGATGCCTCTGTGAAATAACAAAGCTACAGAGGGAGGAGATTCTGTCTTATGTCTGTAATAGGCCATTTAATCAAATCAGGAAAATAAACCTGATTCTTAAATACTTAGCTGTAAAATACACAATTAAAAATTGCACTTTTATAGGGACCATAGTTGAAGAGACACACTCTGGCCATCTCAACATATATTGGAGATAACATTTGGGTTTTTTAAATGTTAAATTATTACTTTCTAACAAAATGGGTATGCTGCTATTCTGCAAATAGGATGTTGCAGGCTGTCAAAGGACTAGAGGGATCTTCACCTGACTGCATTCAGAGACAGTAGAAAGAGGAAGGTGTGAGCAGCAATATTTAAATGATGTACTCAAATCCACAAAGGATTTAGGATGGATGCAGGCATCTAGTTTAAGTATCAGAAACAAGTCTTCAAAACCACAGTGCTACTCTTTAGGCATTTAATACCTGTAAGCACTTAAACTTGCCAGTGCCTTTGTACTAGTACAGGCAATTCTCTTCCAAATCTGTCCCAGCTTGGTAGCACTGAGCAGCTTAATGCATCCTACCTATCTGTCTTCAACCGGAAACCTCTGCACAAGCATTGCCCCCAGCCAATCCAGAGTGTTCAGAGTGAGAGGAGAAATAGGCATATCTCCTTTTACTAAAAAGAGCAAGTGATGTAACTTTCCTCTTATGCAGTAACACAAAGGTGATGATGCTTAAAATATGGAGAACTTGAATTCAGTGCCCTCCTCAGGTCCACATTTAACCTCCTGTGTCCAGAAAAATAGAGATTTTTTACAGTAGAGTCTTGACCCAGCAAAGTAAATCTGATTTAATAAAATCAGCTATTAGAAAGTAGGAAGGAAGTAATCTTGAGAAAGGGCTCAGCTGTGATGGTGCTACCCTCTTTGGTAGACTATGCCCTGTTGTAGAATTTATGTCTTTTTAAGGTGTGGGTCATAATAAAAGACCGTCTACACTACTGGTGTAAGGCTGGAGGAAGGGATTTTTCAGAAGACATTTGAATAAAGAAGAATAATTTGATAGACCAGTGAAAAATAATCATTGCAGAACAGGAAACAGAATATCTGGGAGTGAAACAGTGAAAATTTCCAAGTCAAATTTGATCATACCATGGCATGAAATACATCTGTCAAAAGAAAAGAGACAGCAGTCAAGCGCTAGTTGTGCTATGGTCTCTGATTTTCAAAATATGCAGCAGTTCTTTATTTGGTCTGTGCTTCCTCCTCTTTCTGCTTAGTGTTTTACTGCATCCCTTGCAAGTCATTCTCTGAGAATGATCTCCATCCACCTGTGCAAAAGGCAAACCTATCAGCTGAACAAGGCGCACTTTTATTGGTTAAGCAATATAAGCTCCTCTTTTATTAATACTTTAGTGTCACTCAGGCATTTTTAAAGCTTTTTAATGAATTATTTTGTACTTGGAATTTGCTAACACACTATCCTGGGTATTTCTAATTTTACTTAGCAGAAAAGAAAGCTACTGATAAAAGATACTAAAAGACTCAAAAATAGAAATCGTTCTTGTCTGCTGGTTCATAAAGTTCAGATGTATTTTTTCTTGGTCCTTTTCAATTCTTATAATGACTGTTAGGTCATTTGCTACAAAATTCAACTCTGCCTACTGCTAATAAGTAATTTACAAAACATTTCACTGCAAACATTTGCTATCATATACTTTGTAGTAACAAGGAGAAGAAACAACTTAGCTTCTTAACCAGTGCCTAGAGGCAGTACACACTCATGGGCCATATGCACAATTATTATGTGATATGAGAATGGCTGACATGCATGCCTGGATGTTATTTATCTGAGATCATGTCAAGCACAAAATGAGTTTATAGCATGAGTGATCACTCCAACTCTGAAATACTGTTATTTACTGCAATATCTCTTTATTAGATTTTGTGGAGTTCAAAGGAACATGTAGCCCTTCACCAAGTGAACAGAAATGGAGACTGATCCATTATATAAGTTCAGGCCATAACAACAAAATAAACTACTTTTTAGTTCTTTATATATTGATATATTTGATGGTAGCTTATATTCCTGCTCCAGGCATGTTGTTGAATGTAATTTAAATCACATCTTTTTTTTTTTAAAAAAGGGGGTAAAAAAAAGGGGGGATTGATTATAAAAAGTGCTAGTTTGGTTGTCTCTGAACTACTTATGATCTCAAACAAATCAAGTATTTTCGAGTAAAAATACTGTGGAATGAATGGGAAAATCTGCAAAAATAGATTATGTTGATAATAAGTCATCTACCTTTTTTTCTGTAGCTCAACATTTTTGCACTCCCACCTTTTCCATCTCAAAGAGACAGTTCTGTGAATATGCAGTTCAGTGTTTATCAAATGGTGGTGGTCTGTGGTCCACAACCAGTTAAATAAAATACTGTCCCAACTTTCCTAAGATCTGAAACCTGATACATCCCACATTTCTACAGAAGATCTCTTGTTCTTTATGATTCCCCAGTTTCCTAAGGAATCATTCCAGTTGGCGTGCAGTTTTACCAGCCTCAAATGGGATATGTGGAATCTGTCTGACTGAGCAGACCTAGTGCTCCACTTCTTTATAGACTTCAGCTGAGTTATACAGTGGTGCCTACAAAAACTGAGTAGTCATGCAGTAAGTTTTTCTGTGATAGAAAGTGTGTATGAGGGTAGAGAGTGAATGAAGTGTGCCAAATAACACCTCTCTTGTTAAAGTTGTTCCATTTTGAATAATTAAGCTAACTTCAGGATAGGAAACTTGTGTCTCTGCTGTCAGTTCAGAGCTCATTCTGTTCTGAGTGTCTTTTATAACAGGTGCAAAGACCCAGACAAAGTGACTTTGATGGTCTTATGTAAAAATGCACCATGACCTCAAAGAGAAACAAGAGCTAAGAAGCTATATTCAACCTTTACTGCCTGTTATAACCTACCCATAGACCTTAGCCAAATTCTGCTGTTTTCAACTGCTACTCAGTAATTCATATAGCCCCAGCACAGCTCTAGCGCTATAATATTTCATAGCAGTAGACTGACCAATGTAACCCTGGTGTTAGGAGTATTAGAATGACTTTTTTCTTTTGGACATCTCATAGACAAGTTATTTGTGTCTTGCGGGAGGGTTCCCGAGTCTGCTATTTCCTTGAGGCATTTCTTCTAGTGGATCTCTGCGCATGGACTTTTTATCAAACTGACAATAACCAAACTGCATTCTGTTTAATAACTGGAAAATTCTGCAGTAGTGATGTGCAGAGATTTGTGACACAATATAACCTTCACTGAGCACTACACCATCCTTTAGGCGTAGAAAGCTGACAAAGCCTTCTATAAGTCAGTGTTAGCAACTGTTACTCGATTAGGAGACCCTGAGATACTTAACCAAGTGTGCTACCAGAAGTGCCTGAAGTCATCTATATCTATGTATACATGGACACTCTATTGAAGAAATAACATTATGTACTAATATTAAGTACTCTTCAAGACATGTAGGTAAAAGGATATTCTTCTCCTATTTACTTTTCCCTTTCCTCAGAATCTCTTTCAGTTAACCATTCCTTTAACCTAAGAAAATCAAACGTTTGTTTCCATATCGGTTCTGGGTCAAGATTGATACATTCATTGTTGTGTTTGTACTGCATTGAACATAAAATTAGCAATAGTTCTTCTCTTAAATAAATAGTAATAGAATTTTCAGGTTATATACTTAGGAAATATCTTAATATTTTAAGAAATCTGTATTATGGATTGCAGAGTAAACATTTCATAAATGAGTAGCAGCCTGGGGAGTCTCAATTTTTTTCTCTTCGCATTGCTTTGTCTGATTTTCAGAAAAAGGTAAGCATCTTGCCCTTTCAATGGTAAGATATTTTACTCTTTCTTAAGCTCAGTATCTACAAAAACAAGCACCCAAACAGTTGATAATAACCGAAAATGTAATTTTATGATTTTATTACTTGATATTACTTTATACTGACTAGCCAGGAGAACTCTGCATATTCTGGTTTTATTGCTTCTCAGGATAAATTACTGTTCTCTTTTTGATATATAATTTATGTCACAGTGTATGTAGCAGGAGTATTTTCATAAATGTGGAAACTGTAAAAAATATAGTTGTGTTTGCTTTTAATAAAGAAATCTATCATCTTAATGTACTGAGAACCTAATATGAAAGGAAAAGCTAGCTTTTTGTAAATAGTAATCTTGTTTTCTTTGTTCTGATATTTATCAATAGCCAAGACTTAATTTTAATGGTATTCTCTTTATGTTTTAAAATATTCTTATATGTGCAAAACCAGATACTCGCACAGAAAGTTTCTTTCTTTCTTTCATTGTGGCAAAGCTATTTTGAAAAACCTTCATCTAGTGCCAGTAAGAGTTTTCTACTAAAGTTTACCCTTTCCTGATTACTGCATATTTTAACACCAAACTTCAGACTAATTAAACAGGGGTGATATTCTTGCAATTTCTATAATTATTCAAAGAGTGGAATTCTGCTAAAATTTCTAATAGTGAGAAGTTGGTCCTAATCATCATTCAGAAGGAAAAAGCAAAATTTTTCAGTAGTTTGATGAACTCAAATATTTTCATTCAGTTTGTTTGCAGCATTACAAAACTGTATTTTGGACTTACGTGAACAGACTTAAAATTTTAGTCTATCAGAAATTTAAATCATTATTACCAAATAACTACAAACTTCATAAAACTTCCAGTTATTCTATTGATATAATAAAAGATAAACAGTAATATAAATAATACAGTTCAAATTTTAATATTTACATGTTAAGGAATTTTAAGTCAATTTCTTAAATTTTACTGACTTATTTCTTTTGTTTTTCATTTACTTGGGGAAGACAGATATTAATGTGAAACATAGTGTCTAATTGTAAAATGAAGTTAAAATTAACTACTGCACAGAAGGATCCAGAAAGTTTAATTCAACAATATTAATAGTATAATTCCAAGTAAAATCAAATAAAGTGAAAACTTTGCATTTCACTTTGAAATGCAAGCTGCCTATTCTCTTTTTGTGCATCCAGGAAACTGCGTCCACAATTCTGTAAAACAAGAATATAAGTCTTCTAAAACCTTAGTTCTTCCTTCCTGGAGTTGGCTGCTGCTACTTGGAAATACTTGGAAAGGACTCAAGTTTCATTAGGAGTAAGCTATACTTAGTAGTGTAATGATTGTTTGGAGTTTATAAAACATTGTTATGAGAAAACTTAAAGATTTTTTCCTGATTTGTTAGGGCTTTTGTGTCCCATGCTCCCTTCCTTTTCCATTTGTGTATGGTTGAAAGAAGGATAGCACAGATATGACTCCAGACAACAAATTTAGTGTTAGTGAGCTGAAAACATTGAAATGAATACTTCATGTATGTTCTGGGGATGCAGTCATCAAATATTGGGTTAGATGGCATACAGCTGTCCAGAACAAATGTGAGGTAAAAAAGATGTCATAAAATTTAGCAGATAGTGAATTAGCAAGATTTAGCATTTAGTAGTGGTGATAGTTTTTGATTATTCTAACACTATCCCAAGCTTTGAGTGAAGGCTGTTGCTCCTATTCTTTAAAGAGAGTATTTCATAACTGTAGAAAAAACCCCACAAATACCAAACAAGTGTTTCCTCTCTCATGATTTATTTTCTTAGAAAATAAAATACAATTACATACTTCTTTAACTATGGAAAACTTCTATCTATTTGGTGGAAAAAAGAAAAACAATAGAGTTTAAAACCAAACTTTCTGGACTGCTCACAGTGTTCTTGAAGACTGAGCGCTTTTGTATAGTGTTATTGTTAGCTCAGTAAAGTATCTAGTTTGTCTGTGTATCTACTCCTGCTGGTAGCTCCTTAGTTTGTTCTTGTGCTGCCGGCTTCCTCCCACGGTGTTTCTTAGTCATCATTCTTCATCCTGAATCCAGAAGCCTTTTTATGCCAAGCCTGCTCTGTTCTCAGCATACACTCTCAGTTCTCCAGGCTCTAGCCCAGAGTCAAGGCAGCAGGATGAGGGGATGAGGTAATCAGGCAGATCACTTTTCTGCTGCTCAACCAGACCTGGAAGTAGAACAGGAATTCATTCTCTTGCAACAGATATTTTTAGGAAAAAAAAAAAAAAAAGAGTTAGACTGTGTTTCTTAGAGCTTCTGAGTGACACTATTCATATTGAGTACAACCTGTCGATGAGGGCAAAGCTATATGTAAAAGGTATGCCTAGAGATTTATTTTGCATTTATGCTTTGAAGTACAACACCATTTGTAAAGACATACAACAGAGATACATAATCTCCAATTAGTTCATAGCATAACAGTCTTCAGTATGGTGTGGCTACCCTTCTCCCTCCATCCATTGATTGTCTGATTTTACTAATGTAAAAAACTACTACATCTTTTGACATTTACTTTGCACATTTCAGAAGACAAGCCATGTACTTAACTTGTAAAGTGAATGTGTTGAAAAATAGCAATCAATTGTATTGACATCTGAAAGAAACAGGGATTAACACAATATATATTTTTATTTTAGCTTTAAGGAAATCAATGTTAGGAGAGGGGAATATTGTATTTATAAGCAAAGTACTATCATCAGTGTATGCTTCCTTTTCTGAGTTTTTTTTTTTTCTTAATCTGCACTTAAATTTACTGTCATCAAATGCTTGAACCCATCTAGAGCTTGGTTTCGTAGCTCTTCCTAGATAGTTAATTACAAGTTTACTAGACATTATAGTCTGTAGAATAATTTTGTTAAAAAGTAGGAAAAAAATTCATTAAGCATCAAATTTTAGTGTATTTTTCTCTGTGATACAATATATAATACTCAGGTATATAAGTATTCAGACTCGGATACATATGCCATGACTGTTTATGTTTGCAGGGAGTTTCATTTCTCTGTTGAACATAAGACTTGTTAAAGTGATAAATTTTCAAGCATTTATATCTAGTGAGATATGAACTCTGATGTCTATGTAAAACAAAATCAGTAAATCAGTTTTGGAGGAAGTCACTTCTAAGGAGGAATCAAATGTTGCCAGTAAATGTCAAACTAAATTCTAAGAGTTGCTAGAATAGGATTACTAGATTTTCAGAACCGACTGATTTAAATTTCTTGGTCATGGAGACAGATGAATTAAGGAGAGATAACTAAACTATTTTTTTTTAATTACTTTAAAGTTTGAATACATAAAAATACATAAAAACTTCTTTACTCTGAGGGTTATGGAGCACTGGAACAGGCTGCCCAGGGAGGTTGTGGAGTCTTCTTCTCTAGATACTTTCAAACCCACCCAGATCTGTTCCTGTGTGGCCTGCCCTGGGTGATCCTGCTCTGGTAGGAGGGTTGGACTTGATGATCTCCAGAGGTTCCTTCCAACCCCTACTATTCTGTGATTCTATGAAAACAGTGAAATGTAACAAGTATTCCAGTAACATTAGAGGGATAGCTGTTACGACATAAAATAAATCAGAGCTTGGAGAGGAGAAATAAATATGTTGTTCTTTATTTCTTTATTTTCTTCTTTATTTTACTAGGCTACGTATAAAGTAAAGTAAAGCTTTTTTTTTATTTATTTTGCAAAAGGTTCTTGTCATTTTGTGCAGGCAAGTGATATCACTGCTTTAATAGAACTTGGGATATTTTTGACATAGCCAGCTTTTATTGTTATTCAATATTGTAACAGCACCATTTCTTATTACACTCTCTTGCATGAAGACTTGTCCTTTGGGTTTGCCTCCTTCAAGTAGACGTTGATTTTTTGTTTCACTCCAGGCATCAGAAGAGCCAGCGATGTGGAATTTTCTAGAATTTTCTATTCCTTCCTCATAAATTGATTCCTTCATCTTTTTTGTTGTTGTTGTTTTGATTTCTTTTGTCTCATGGTTATCTCTGAATTCCCTGCAGTTTATAAATGTTTATCTGGAAGGTAGTTACTTGAACTGAAACCTGTATTCAAAGTATTATTCCACCAGCAATGCCCAGAGGCAACTGTTGTCTGCTTTGTCATGAGATATTCTTGCATACTCAGCCCTAAACTGGAAAGTGTTTGCTATCCTTTGCACTCATCTGATGTTGAAAACTCAGAGTTCATTATCACATGCACAAGTCTGTTACATTTCTGAAGCTGTCCATCAGGCAGGTCTTTCTACCACACTGATAATCTGTTCTTAACATGATTGTCTCTTCTCACGCTTTCAGCTCTCTCTGTCTCCAAAGTTACATCTTATTTTACATTTGTCTTTCTAGAGCCACAATTTGACAGTGGGGCTTCAAAGGTCTTGGAACAGATGAAGCATGTTCAGCTCCTAGTGATTACTATGTGAATGTGGATATTTTATGCTTGCAAAAGAATGACTGGGAGTAAGGTGTAAATGTGTTTGGATTGTCACTCCTACTGATGCTAAGCTTCTGTCATATTTTTGTCACGTGTTTATTCTCTTCTAATAAGGTAATTAAGATAACTGGAAAGATCTGTAATTGCATAATTTTTTGCTTTAGACTTTAGAGAAGCAGTCAAAATTTTAAATTGTACTCCTTGCAGTCCTTCAGACTGTCTCCAAATCTGACCAAATTTGCAGTCAGACCAGTTGAAATAATACTGAGGTTTCATGGAGTGATAGATCAGAAGCTCACTTAAAATGAACATATCATGCACATGCTTTCTGCTTTCCCTTCATCCATTCATGTAATTTTCTGAGAGAAAATACTAATTTCTACACGTCTACTGAGTTGTGCTAATGAAAGTGAAGTAACAGGTGTAGGACATTCCCAGTAAGTGTATAGTGCTTATTTACAAGCTAAGTTACGATGACATTTCATTTTGTGAAATGTAGATTTAATACTCATTTTGGAAAGATGTAATTTATTGACTGGAACACGTGTGGGGGTAATGATTTTGTATAAGACTCTCTGGTTGATTTCAGGTGAAATTATCTCTGTTCTCTGTGTTTGCTTAGTTTTAAAATGAATGTAGTGTAATAATCACATGTAAAAGCTCAATTCATATTTACTGAATTGTTTCCTCAGACAAATTAGAATTTCACATTCGTCTGGATTTTGGATAGTTTTGTGCTAGAATGCACAGCTTAACAAATATGTGCAAAAGCTCTGACTATATTGCCTCTTGGAATGACAAAAGAAGGATGACTTAAATTACCTAATGTAAGTTGCTGTGCTATAAAATATAGCTGTAACTTTTATACATATGAATTATTATTCCTCTTGACAAACAGGTGCAAATAAATTTGAATTTTTATTTCTTCCCATTAATAAGAAAGATTAATTTAACAAAAATGAGGACTTGAGCAGCTCTGTGTATATCTCAGGACTAATGGAAGCCTTTTCACATAAAGAAGTTTGTGATCTGACAGCTTTTGTGATTGGTAGATCCCTCATAAAGGCAACTGTAAGGCAGATAGAACGGCTTTATCATCTTTCTGACAAGTAAATCGCTGATAGCATCCCTTGATGGTGTTGTTTATGACATGGATTCACCAAACACTGTCTCATTTACTTGTAAATGTCAGCAGCTGGAATGGGGAACAAGCTGGTGACTAGTAAGTCTGAATTAATTGCAGCCATTAATTTTAATTGGGATTAAAAATGTTCCAATTTGGTGTACATTTAAATTACTAATTAGGTTTCACTCTGTATATATCTCATATGAAGCAATTACTGATAATTCATCTCTCAGATAAATATCTCAAAAGCAAACAGAAGAAAAATCTTAAATTGTATGCATTTAAAGCTGACAATCCCTTTATTTGTCACTTCTTAGTAAGGTTCTGTAAGGACTGGACTGAATTTTTTTATTTTATTTTTTTCAATCATTTGAATAAAATCCATACCTTTTTTCAGAAAACATGTTACTTATTTTTTAGTACACTATGTGACAAAGCTTAGATGCCTGTGGTTTTTGGATTTGGTTTTCTTTCTTTGTCTTGGATTTTTTATAAGAGACTTTACACAAAACCTGTCTGAAATCACTTAACCTTTTCACCTTTTTGGAAAAATCAGCCGTCCAGTCATGGAGTCTCTGTAACCTAGAAGGCTACTCCACGCACTTTGAATGAAAATAGGATGTTGCAAAAAAGGAATAGTTTGTGAACAGTGCACTGGATGAATTATGACTGGAAAAGTGTCTGACAAAAATATTTCAATAAGCAATAACTAAATAAAAGGAATAAATAATTTTAAAAAAAGTAAAAAAAACAAGAACTGAGATTTTTCTAAACTCTTGAGAGGGCTTTAGTAACATGTTTTGCCCAAATACTATTTATATATAAGTAATAATACAGTTTACCACTGTAAACAACTCATCATATCATACTTGTCTCAGGGTCATACTGAGAAATGGATCACCCAGTTGAAAGAACGAACTAAGAATAAAAAGATTAAGGTCAAAATGTGTGAGGGTATCTGGAGATACTGAGTAAAGCATGAAAAACTAGATAAGTTTTCCTTCCCAGTCATTTCCAAGAAGTAAAATTAAAATAATAAGATATTCTGTATTATACAGCCCACCATATTACTTGCATATGGGAGTTTTATTTTACAGCAATATGTCTGTCAAAAAGGTAATCCTTCTCTTCAGTTGCCCACCTGCTCATTTTACTATAGTGGCATCAAAATTTATTTTTTTTTATTTTACAGTTCCCTCTCTTTTTTTTTTTTTTGCTAGCAGCTTAGCTGATCCTACAGATCCAGGAAAGATCAGATGTTAAGAATAGAAGATCAGTCCTTTTCAAGAGGGCCGTTAATGTCAAAGTATCATTTTTCTGCTTAAAAAGTAAACAGAATGAACTCTGTTTCTACTCCCAGTTTATCCACTTCATTTTTACATTTATGTCTAATTTTACTAGAAACAAGGTTGCAAGAAATTTACAGTTTGTTTTCTGATGCTAAGCTGCTTACACCTGGCTAAACATTTTTGTTCTCTAGACGATTTTGCTACTTCTCGGTGTCTGATGAATCCTCTGGCTATATTCAGCATTTATATCAACATATAAGAAAAACTTAAATTGTCATCTTACAGACAAGTTTGAAACAGAAGTTTTCACTATTTTACCTAGTAGTACTGTTGATAGCTCTACAGTTACTAGCCTAAAATTTATGCACTGAAATGAGAAATAACACCAAACACCGAGCTTCTGTTTCTTTAGAGTGGTCTGTTGTTGATAGTCCATATTTATGTAAATATTTCTTATGAGAGCTGAATGAAACTAAGAATGTAATTATCTAGTACCCTTTAATGAATTTACATTTCTATTTTTTTATCCCAGCTTAGGATGAAAACTTTCAAAAACATTAATATTTTTTCGAAATCCCAGAAAGTTTAAAACATCCAGATATCATAGTGAGAGTTTTAGACTTCTTATTTTGCTGAAGACATTTTTTCCATGATGACATAATATTTTATAGGAATTATAGTCTTGCAACTGATGCCATCTTTCTTAAGCCTGCTTCCTGGACATAGTTTATGATAGCTTCAATTACGTGACTTTCACAATTTACAGGAATTTTACAGGTAGATCAATGTATAGCTGTATTTGCAGAATGGCAAATAAAGTCTTCTAATAAACCCAGACCAAAAGAAAATGAGGGTCTAACTAATGACAGTATAACTTTGATAAAATGAAATAGGGAAATGCACTTTGTCTTACTGGAGGTTTTAAAACTAGAAGTTCAGATCTGATTATGAGTATTTTTAGTCATGGTAAAATCAAACTATGATGAAAAACTTCTAGAAACATTTTTAAAAAGCATGATGTTGGAATGTAAAATTTCAATTCAGAAATCAATTTCATAAAATTGTAATAGTTGAAATTTCTAGCCACTTTTTTCTTTCAAGTCTGTAAGATCCCATGTAAAGTATACCCATTCATGGATTCTACACGAAATGTAATGTTAGCATAAACTACACTATGTTTCCTGTTTCAAGTTATTTTATTTAAATGAAATTGTTATTGTTTGGTTTTGAATTGAATTTTTTTTTTCATACTGTCAGTTTGGTTAACCACTTAGGAGTATCACTGTCACCAGCTGAATTCAATAGCTTCTTACATAAATTGTGAATTAGAGCACACTGTCATGCTTTAGCTTCAATTAATAAAAACAAAAAAAGGTCTTTGTTTTAGGGCAGAAGTAAGGGGAGAAATAGAAAAATAATGGGAGGGCTGGTCTCATCATTCATGGTTTTCATCATTCAGCTTCAGTGTGCGTCTGGAGCAGGGAAAGCGTCTCTCAGTACTGGCAGAGCTCATGGTTTATACCATTCTCTTTATATATTGCTTCATTTGTGTTATCATTATTACTGCTGTTTTTTACTGGTTTTTTTTTTGTTGTTGTTGTTAAAAATTCTAATTGTGTTGCTAAATTTCCAATAAATCAAAGTACTATATCTTCTCTTTCTTCAATTTATAACCCGCTGTAAGTGTTCAAATGTTGACATTGTTCAGGATAATTTTTAATCTAAATAATCCATATATTTTACTTACAGTGTAATCCTTCTTAAATCACCTGCCTCAGTAACCTGCTTAGACCATGCCTAGATCACATATGCAAGAGTCTTCTAGCAGAAGCTTAATAATTTTTCATTTTCTGAATAATCTCTTTCTGGTTAGACTTTTACTAATAACTAATACTTGGCCTGCAAGTGAGTTAAATAAGTAGCTTAAGGTCTAATAAAGTAGTTTTAAAGGTCTTGATATAAGTAAATAATTTGTTATTTACATTTCTTCCCTGTTCCTTAACTGTAAGTTAAACAACTATATCATGTGAACAAGATTTAGTAATTCTGTATGCAGATACTTTTCAGAGGGAAAGTCTTTGAAAGATGGATGGCAAACTCTTCATGGATAAACCTCTAGAATTACAGAGATCTCCATAATTATTTTAAAAAGTGTCCAAACCAATTAAGATATTTTTTTCTGACAAGTAATATGGATGTCTTTCAAGAGCTAGACTTTCTGATTCATGAACTTTCGGAGGATAAGATTATTTTTTAGGGAAGTATCACTATCTGTTTACCTGTTTCTTAATCTCCCTGATGAATATAACTTAACACATCAGCAGCTAGTTGTCTGCATGTTGGTTATTTTTGGAATAAGATGTTCTAAAGCAAAGCTACCAGCTGGACACATTTTTAATTAGTTCATAGCTATTCTAGGGCTTGCTTTCTTTTTCTT
>JAAGNO010027828.1:0-10108 GCA_033439905.1 Ceryle rudis
CGAGAGCGAGGCCGGGCAGAGAGCAGGCGGGGATTGGTCGGCCGCGGCGCTGACGCGGGACGATTGGCTGGGCCGGCGGAGGGTGCGGAAGCGCGCTCCGCTGAGGGCGGCGGGGGGCGGCGGTGTTGCTGTCGCCGGCTGCGGCGCGATGCGGCAGGGCTGCCGCCTCTTCCCGCTCCTGCTCCTGGCGCTGCTGCGCGGACTGTGTCACGGCAGGGAACCAGCGCCGGGCGCTGTTACCTGCGGCTCGGTGCTGAAGCTTCTTAATACCCGCCACAGCGTGCGGCTCCACTCGCACGAGGTCAAGTATGGCTCCGGTGAGCAGGGCTGGGCCGGGGGGTGCTGGGCTGAGGGCTGAGAAACGGCGGGCGGGGAGCCGTGAGGGGGGCTGGAAAATGGCGGGAGCTGGGAAGCGTTGGGGAGACAATTAGTGAGAGGGGTGGGAAAATGGCGGGGGGACAGGTTGTGAGAGAGGGCAGGGAAGCGGTTGTGAGGGGGACAAGGAAGTGTCGGGCGGACGGGTGATGAGGGAAGCAGGGAGCTGGCGGGGTGGCAAGAGAAATGGCAGAGGGACGCAGGCAGAGACGGGCGGCAGGGAAGGAGGAGGTTAGAGGTTGCAGAGGCTTGTGTCTCCGGTGCAGAGGGAGCAGCAGGCCAGGCGTGGGGCTGTGGGGTGCACTGGAGACCTAGCAGGGAGAGGAGGATGCTGAGGCCTGGGGTACAGGAAGACGTTGCAGCTGGGCTCCGCAGGTCCCGGAGTGGGGTTGTGACAGGGGTGTTCTGCCTTCATCCCCGACTTGAGCCCTTTCCTGTATTTAGGGCCTCAGCAATACCTTCTCAGCGTTTGTTCTGGCAGTGAGGGTGCTGGTTTGTTTGGGGACACAGAGAACCCAGTAGTATTTTTGAGAAAGGCAGTATCCATCACAGATCAGAATTTCTTATCATGTGCTCATCATGAACTTTGACAGTTTGCTTCTACTAACACATGCTGGGTTTAACTTATTCAATATGAACGATTATTAAGTACCTGCATTCCCATTGCTGTCAGTAAGCAGACAGTGAGAATCAAACACAGCTTAAACATGAAGGCAAGAGAACATTAAAGCAAATTTCTTCAGCTCTTTCAGGACTTTTTGAACTGGGGAAGTGGGTTAAGTCTCCTGTCATTTTAATTCTGTTCAAACAGGAAGTGGGCAACAGTCAGTGACAGGGGTTGAAGCTTCAGATGATGCCAACAGTTACTGGCGCATTCGTGGGAAAAGTGATGGCAGTTGCCAGCGTGGGACACCAGTGAAATGTGGGCAAGCTATACGACTTACCCATGTTAACACAGGAAAAAATTTACACACTCATCACTTCCCATCACCACTCTCCAATAACCAAGTGAGTTGTTTTGAATCTTAAGCTTTTGGACAAATAGTGCATGCTATTAACAATAGTCTCTCCAGTTTCTCATGTGTTTGAAGAATCAGGCTTAGTACCAGCTGCCAGAAACAATATGTTTATGCATATCCAGAATTCAAGTATATGATTTTTTGCATTTTGGAATAATCTAAGTTCTTGACAGGGGTGAAATTTAACATGTACCAGTATTTCACAGTAGTTTTAAAAAATCAGCCTTTTTTTATTATTATTATTTTATTTTGCACCATTGCTACTGGGGAAACTGTTTTGAAATATTTAGCACTTTCAAGGTGTAGGAGACTGGACACCTCCCTCAACATTGTGAAGATTGCTCTACAGAAAGGCAGCTAATCATGTGATAACACCAGGCATTCCTCTATCCACCTTCCTTGGTGATACAATCTATTAGACCTAGTCATCTTCTCACTATCCTTATTTTAGTTCAATATTTTTATTTATCTGTCCTAACCCAGGAAAAAATAATCTCTTCTCACAATCATATTTATGTATCATTTTTCTAAGTATAATGAGGTCCCAGTCTTGTCCTTGAACAAATGCCTCTACAAGACTGAAAATCTCTCTCAAATAATGCAAACTTGTTGGAATTTTGTCATTACTAGTCATTTTAGTCTGCCTTCAGGCTATGTAAATAGGTCATTACATTCAAAGTTAGAAGTCTTGACTGTGAAAAAGGTTTGTCTTTCACCGTGAGTAAAGCAGCTGAAACAGAAAGGTCCAGTTTTGTGTAGTGTATCCAGATGATCTGTTTATTAAAACAAAAGAAGCAATGGGGAAAATTGCATTTCCCAAGAATTATTTAAAGAAGAAATTGTCTCTAAAACCTTCCTCCATATTTCATTTGTCAGTTTAGACAAGTTGTGTAACATTGTCATTCATGTAAAACGCTCAGCAACCGTCACTGTGTTTCTTTGGGTTTGCTATGTGTTTGCACAGTACCGGAGCGAAAGGGAAGTTTGCGTGACTTCCCAGAGACTGACAGGGCTGTGACTTAACGACGTTATCGGAATATGATGTAGTTATGAATACAAACTTTTATTTCATGTTCTTAACTGAAGTTGGATTTTCAAATAGTATGTCATCTTTAACACTTCTGGACTACATAAACGTGAATTAATATGACCCTAAAATTTTAGGGTGCTAGGTTCTATTTTCAAGTTCTTTATCACTTCTAGTTACCCGATTTTAAAGAATTAAAGCCTGTCTAGAGTCATAACAGCTAGGGCTTAGCCTATCTGCTTTCTGGAAATGCTTAGAGAGATTTTTTTTTTTTTTTTTGGTAGTGTATAATGAAATCTAATCTCTAACTTTTGTTTTAGCAGGAATTAATTTGCTTTAATAGTCTTAAAGAGTTATGCAGCTGTCTGTCTGAAGAAAGGTTGTAAATCAGAATAGTTTTCGACCCAATTGTAAGCTTGGTATAATTAAGTGAAAAAGGAATATGATTACTTAACAAGCTAAATTGTTGGGATGTTGTGATAAAAACACACGCTGAAAAAGCTGTTGCAATGGTAACTGAGAAGATGGTCATAGTACAAAACTAAATGCCTACAGTTACAAACTTTTTTAAGTGGAGGAAAATTTGCATCAGCATTAGTGTTTTTGTTTTTTTTCTCAGAATGATTATTCTGATCTCCGCGCTCCAGTCCTCTTTCATTTAATTTGTTATGTATGTTGGGGTTTGTTGGCAGTTTTTGTTCACATTACATGTTGGAGTTTGTTGTCACTTTGTGTTCAGATTGTAGTGGTAGAAAGTTACTGCTTCTGGATATGATAACCGGTGACAGAGCAATGCAACAGGACTTTTGCTTTCCTCTCCTTCCTTGCCTTTAAACTGTGCTGACATTGCGGTCGATACTTTTGTGTGTGTGTTGGAGGTGTCTGCTTACATTTTCACTTCAGGAAGTTTGTGTCTCTAACAGGAAGTAAGTGCCTTTGGTGATGATGGCGAAGGAGATGACCTCGATATATGGATTGTGCAATGCAGTGGGACTTACTGGGAGCGGGAGGATGCAGTGCGCTTCAAGCACGTAGGAACTGAGGTGTTCCTTTCGATAACAGGGGAACAGTATGGCCATCCCATTAGAGGCCAACGGGAAGTTCATGGCATGTCTACTGCTAATCATCACAACTATTGGAAAGCAATGGAGGGAGTCTTCATCAAACCCGGTATGGACTCTACAAAACATGATGAGCTCTGAATTGACAGAGGATCCAAAATGCTTCAGCTGACTCCAGTGTTCAGAGATACTAATTCTTGGTCTCTTCTAAGTCCCGCCTTGCCTAGGTGACTGGCTTTCTGTATTACCGAAGGGCATTAGTTCATTCTAGGAATGCAGCACTTCTGTGGGGAATGGCACCTGCCAGTTTTGGCCTTTCAAATATACTTGGTGAAATCCTTTCTGAATTTTCAAGCTTTATTGGTGAAATTAGTTCATAGCTGTGTTAGTTTTTGTTGTCATTTGTTTCACTTGTTACTTTTTCTCAAATTTGAAGGAAATGGAAAAACTGAAGTAAAACATTTCTGTAGTCCCAAGTACAATAAAACTTTGTATTTTATAATCTTTTTCCAATTTTAATTAAATATTTGGAAACTGATTTCTACTTCTTAGTTAGAGAATGTTATTAATGAGGAGATGGAGTAAGTCTAGAAAGGGAAAAATAGTTCTCAAATATGGTGTCCTTTGAATGGCTTGAAGTCAGCTATTTATCCTTCCAGGAAAAAAAAATGTGATCCATTTGAAAATTGCTTCCAATATCTTGAGCTTTATTGTGTACTATACTGGAGGAGTTGAAAATACTATATATGTTGGAGTAAGACGGCAGTTTTAATTTATTCACTTTCTCCAAGAAGTCCAGATTTTCTGGTAATGGTGATTTGCGTAATTGTCAAATGGTAAGACTGCTCTGCTCTGTGACCTGGTGCAGAAAGCTACTGCTTGTTTAATTAATATTAGAATTTTATAAAATTCCATGTGGTGTAAAGGAACAGGTGAATTTGACTTGTGTCTTGTACTTGCCTGTCACTCTGCAAGATCAGTATGAGACTCCAGATGAATAAATAGTGGGGCATATACCCTTGTGGGCTATTTTTGCGTGACTCCGGAAGAAGAGAAAAAAGAATCTTAGACAATGGCTTGGTCCTGGATTTTTGACAGAATGTTATGCTCTGGAATGCTAGCAAGGAATCTTCATTGAAGAAGTTATGAAGTTCTGTGTTCCTTTCCCTCTGAAAAGCGAAAAAAAAAAACCCTAATTCTTGAATGTGTGTTACACGGTGTTACTGGAAATACTGATTAAAATTCAAAGTACCATATATTTTCTATTTGCTTTAAACAGAGAAGCTCACAAAATGACTGTGAAAAGTCAGAAAATTCAGGTGGTTTTGTCTCCATGTGTTAATAGTTTACTGATTATGGTCTTAATTACTCAATCAGTTAAAGAAGCAGGAAACTGATTTACTGCTGTTACAGCTCCAGTCACATGCTGTAGTGTTAGGGGGAGTGTTGTGAAGGTGTAACAGGCAGTTGCAGTTAAGCTTTATAAATATACCTACTGATCCATAGTTTGTGCTCTGTGATGCCTTCTGTGGTGCTGCAGTACAGGCTAGCTTTGGGTTTTGTTTAAGGGTTTACTACTAGTAAAGATCCTTCATACCCTATGGAACAAGGAACCTGTGTAACAGCTGATTATTTTTCTTCGATGAAAAAGGTAAGACTGTTTTTCTATGAATCTTGTTTGTGTGTGAGTACTTAAGGATGTCAGGCATTTTGGAGAGTAAGTAGACTAGCTTTTATTGCTTTGTATTAGGAGTAAATTTTTATGTGATGAATGTTTCAGGTTCACTGATATTTGTGACTAATTGATATCGAAGTTGTAGCTATAAAGGATAACTGTTTTAAAAGAACACAAAACTTCTGCATAAACAAGCTGACTTTTTCTTTATTTAAAAGGAGGGCTTTTCATTTGAAGTTGGTATATGAGTAAACACAAGAAGTGGTAGCATTTGGCAGGAGGAAGAAATAAATTTGGTGAAGAGTTTTCTGTCACTAAGAGCTGAATGCTTTATACCTAAACCATATGGGGTTAGTGTTTGTGCACACGTGGAATACTGAGTTGGCTGAGAAAAGAGGTAGAGTTGTGTGGCTCATCTCAGTCTGTGTGCCAGGTACTGTCCCTACCAAATGTTTATCTCTGCCTGGATGTTTCTGTCCCTAGGAAAGGTATTTGTCAGTCTTGTTTATTATGCTTGAGTAGGATCTCACTGGGCTGTTCTCTTTCTGCTCCAGCTTTGAGACAAATTGGTTTAGCGAGGCTGAGAAAGAACTGACTTTTAGTTGTTATTGCTTACTTTCGAACATCAATTCTGAAAAATTTGTACCTTCTATGCCTAAAGAACCAATCTTCAACACACACATGTATCCTGAAATGTTTTATTTAAAGATATTCAACAATATTCCTCTGAACTGAGTTTCCTTCGCTTTTGATTCTGACTGAAGTGTAGAAATCGCTTAGCTTTAATATTTTACTTGTTCATGTGTCACAATATTATTTTTTGTTTCAACTCTTGCCACTATAAAGGTTGGGCTGAAGGCCATTTGAAAGTACACATTACTTTGGGAAGATCCCATATACTACTAAAATAACTATTGGTACTCATAACATGCTAAATGCAGGAGACAAAAGTCACGAAGTGCAGAAGCTTCCGGTTCAGAAAAATGATGGCTTCTGCTAATGTACTTTCTATATAATCTCTAGATGTACAAGACTTGCATTAGTATGTGTTTAATGTCATATTTTATGACTTAAGTACTGTGATTTCAGAGTCTGTTGCAGGTGGTTTTATTTACTTTGCTTAAAATTCAGCTTTTCAGTCCTTCCCCCACAGCTGAAGACTAGACACTTGGAGAATCCCAGTTTTTATATTGTTGGGTGTTTTGTTGTTTGTTTTCCGTGTGGCTTTTATCATCTGCCTAAAGACATTGGGACTAGGGTAAAACATGAAATACCGAGAGATGCAGATATGAAAGTTTTTTTGCTGCTTTATTTCAAGGTGATAAACTATATTTTATAATGCCTCTTGTCAAATTTCTCTATATGCTTCAAGGTTAAGTGAAAGCTATTTATTTTGGCTTCTGATGCTAGTAGAAAGTAATTGTTTCAAATAAGCAATGGGTGCTTTCCAATTTCTCACTCCCCACTACACAGACTCTTTGAGAAGGTGTGCCAATGTTGTTACTCTTCCTTTAATTAACTAGAAAGGCTTTAGGGAAAAGAATTAAAGGGACCTCTATATTTGTGCTCAGTGGGAGTAATTGCTAAAGATAATCTACCTACTTTAAACTCTCTATCTGAAAAAAAAAAATCTGTCATACTTACTTTACGTGTGTATATATATAGTAATATATTTAGTTCAGTGTACACAGAACTATATGTAGTTATATATATAGTTCAGTGTAAAGTGACAGAGTTCCTTAGACATGTTAATTTTGGAGGCAGCTGTGTGTGTCCACAAACTTTTTTACTCTTTATTCTCTGAAGCTTTTTAAAGCTCTGTGTACCTGCTGAGCATATGAACACTTGCCACAGGTTTTGACTTCTCAGTATGAATGCGAACTGGTTTTAGTTCTTTGAAAGTGCTAGGAGGGATGTACTGCTCATTGATTCTTCATTATGGATGTCAGGGATAAAGATAAACTAATGTTTTAATTTCATTTATTATGTTTGGGAATACTAACTGGACAGATCTGTTCTTGTTAAGCTAAATTAGTATATATTAAAAAAACCCACAACAACAAAATCCCAACCCTGTAACAATGATGTTTGCTCAGCAGTTATTCATAAGCCCATCAACTGTTGATGAATCTTTCTCTTCTGCCTCCCTTCTCCCACTGAAGCACTTGCTGTCACTGTAGATGCACCATGTTTCACACCTGCACTAGGCAGAAGCTGAACCTTAGAATCTCCTTTCAGCATCTTGCTGGGTGTCTGACTCCCACTTGGCATGCATGCTGGCTTTTGGTGAGGTTCCCTGCTGGCAGCTGGGAAACTGGCCAAGAGCCTGTAAGAGATCTGTGTGTGCACAGTGCCACGATGCTGCCTGCGCCTCTTCGCTAGTTTTGAGTTCTCATCTGTGCCCTTTTGATTTTGCAGTTCTCTCTTGAAATACATTTTACTGTAATCCAGCTCTGGGACACCATTCAAATATTTTTGATAATTAATTGCTTCATAACATGGATGTTTCATCAGTTGCCTTTTGGGAGCCTGTGTATTTGGGTTTACAGGACCACACCCATGGTTGTGTCATTAAGCTTTTTAAGGAAACAGCTTAAAGTTACCCTTAAACGGGAATACTTGGAGCTAAGGAAGTGCTTTCTTCCTATAGTCTCCTTGATCCTATCCTGTGGGGTAGGAAGCACGGGGGGGGGTTTGCTTCCTCGAGAGGAATAAAATGTTCAACCTTAGCAACCTGAGGTTGCATCGGAAACATGAGGCAATTCAAACTTACCTTGGGGTATGTAGCATTTATTATGTATGCAAGTCACAAATGGTAATAAAGTTTAGGGTCCTAATGTTATTTTAAATACTTTGAGCAGTAAATATTTCATACTTTCTCCCTTCCTCCCACTGGCATTCTAAGCATCTCTGTGCTTCCATGTTTACAAGTACTTTATTGGGAGGACCTTGAGTATTTATTTTTACTCTATGCGAAAGATTGAACACCAGAATTAGCTCCTTCTGATCAGTTTCCTTAATCACACTTGCAATAATTTCATCAATGTGTGGGAACTGAATGAGAGATGGTCATCCAAGTCCCTTTGAGGGCAGTACAGAATTAATCTGAGTGTGTATGAGACAAGGAGGGAATATAGTTAGCACCTTGGAGGTGGATTTCATCAGTCTCACAGTTCAGTGCTGCTTTCTCTTTAAATTGCAGCAAATTAGTACAAGGTTTTTATAATCAGTTTATATTTGGTATTGTAATAATTATAAACTATCAAAGTTCACAGTGGAATCCTCCTATGACAGCTCTGATACTGATTCAAGCGGCTGTGTTGAGGAATTCAGCTGTCTTCATCCTTTGGGAAAATGCTGTCCTGCTTCATTAGGGTTAGAAATGTTAGAAGCAGTACGACATCTCAAGGGTGTAGGCTGTCATGAAACACATTACAAATTAATCAAATTAATGTGCACAAGCTATAAAACTGCCTAATTAGTTCCTATATGCTTTTTTAAACTATAACAATGTGCAAATGCTGACTTTGCACATCTGGAGGACTGTTGAACTTGGACCTAAGGCTCTTTGCTTGATCTTCATGCTGGCCATGTATTTATTCACCTAAGCATTTTCTGAGAGCACTAAGTAGTAGTAGAGGTGTGCTGTGCTGAAAATAGAAGTATCTGGGGTCAGTGTAGTGTAACTCAAACCACAGCTAAACAAAAAACGTCATTGGTACCCGATGTTATTTTTCTCCTGCTGATGTCCTCTTGGCTCCATCTCTACATGCGTGGCCGCTGGAGGCTGGGAGGGTCGGGCTGACTGCGACCACCTTCCCACTGTTCCCTGGTTTGCAGGTGGCCCCACAGAGAGCCCTTATGATGGGCGTGTGTTTCCTGCTCATTTAAATCCAGGTGACTGCTCCGTCCTGCCTGGGGAACAGCCCTTTCGGTGACCTATATTAAAAACTCGAGTGACACAAATGCGAGTAGGGCCGGTCTGAGGAAAAAGGGGCGGGCTAGTCTTTCTCCTTATCACCGTCTTGGAGCCCAAATCGTTGTCCGGGAGCGGAGCGGCGGGCGGGGTGGCCGCTAGTCAGCGCTGCTCCTCCGCCGTCCGTGCCGCTCCCCGCTGCCGGCCGGCTCCCGGGGACTCGGGCGCCTTGAGCAGCCCAGCAGCGTAGCTTTGATCGCCTGCAAATATATACTCTTCGGGGGAAACAGATAACATCCGCTTCCCCTGCGATCGCTGCCAAGGCGATCAACTGCTGTAAGGCCTCCTGTGCGGCTGTCTCGCGTTAAGCGCGCTGTGCCAAGTCATGTACTGCTCGGTTATTTGAAAGGGAAGTTCAAGATCTTACCGTAGGCTATGAAGTGATGCTTTAGGCGTTCATGTTTACTATCGTTCTATAGGATCGATAAAGTGCTGCCAAGGATGAAATCTGATTGCTTACAGTAGACGTTTAAGGCAGTTACCTGTATCATAGAATTAAATAGTGGTTTCTGCTCGGTGGCGGGAGGCAGGACACAAAAGGATCATCAAACAGGGAGTTTTCTTCTCCTGTCATCTACAACCATCCCGTTGGATTTTGCGAGAACTCGATAGCAAAAGCTAAAATCAAACCATCTGTTTCTAGCCAGCGTAAGATACGTTGCACGTCAGTGGTAATACTTACGTGAACACATCTTGTCCCTGGTGCAAGTCACCCTGCTCTTCCCGGCTCTTACCTGAACCGCTTCCTCTGGCACGGATCCTGTGTCATCTGCCGTGGTTCCTTTTTGGCATTGGGATGAAAGCCGAGCTGCCATCTCTTACGGAGACAATACCGGTTTGCGATCCCGCTGGGAGCCTGTAACCGTCAGCTCCTCTTTGCCACCCCGCGGGGTTGCAGTGAACACTTCAGATCTTTAGTCAGGAATTGCTTCAAATAGCATCCCTTTCTCCGCAGTAATCTGTGCGATTCTGTTA